>BQNB010013821.1:50000-52500 GCA_026074375.1 Tanacetum coccineum
AATACGAGACATACTCGTATGAGTTTTATGGAAGGAACCCTCACCCGGGTTTTGATTGTCAAACAGGGAACACACCCGTCTTTGATCAGGGTGCCTGTTACAAGCAAGACTTTGGTTTTAACCAACCTCCATTCTATTCTCCGAGTCAGACACAGCAGTTCGACTGTTGTGAGTTTTGTGGAGGTACACATTATAGTAATGATTGCCAAGCAGGAAACATGCCCTTCTATGATCAGGGTCCTTGTTACAATCAGAACTATAGTGATGACCAACATCCATTCTATTCTTTGTATCAGCAACAACAGTTCGACTGTTGTGAGGTATGTGGAGGTCCCCATTATAGCTCTGATTGTCAAACCAGGAACCAACTTGTCTATGAGCCAAATCCTGGTAACAATTATGATCTTTTTCTTGTTATTCGACCAACCTCTACGAGTACTCATTGACCAGTCGCCCACCTAGGATTTGTTTTTAGATAGTCTTATGGTCATGCAGGGAATTAATAACTGTATTTTTAGAGGAGATGTTATGAACTCATATGCCCCAACTTCCCTTGTTGTTCGTCAATGAACCTGAGGAGAGTGACGGATTACACGGAGGTTGACTTTGTGACAAAGCAGCAATGTTTAATCGTGATTCATTATACGCTCCTGTACACCTCTTGCATACACACCATCCATACCGTTCTTAGTTACCATGGAGCCTACAGGCACCCTTTTAATGGGGGATGAGGTTATTAACACTATTCCCGCAAGGGAAACTGACGAATTCATAAAGTCTAGTGTTGATGATTTTGTCCCAATCCCAAGGGAGTCTGAGGTGACATCTGATAGTGTTTTAGAGTGTGATATGCCTGCTACTACACCTTTTCCCCCTACTAATAATGGGGAAGCAGATTTTGATATCAATTCACCTTTAGGTGAACATGTAGTCGACTTTTTGATGGAAAACAAGGATGTAGCTGGCTTGCCTAGGCATTTGGTTAAGTATCTTTTAATCATTTACTTAAAAATCTGAGTTTAACCAAAGGAATGTCTGATGAGCCTTTAGGTGATGATACAAAACCTAGATCTTTTGATGTGACTTTCTCAAACCCTCTCTTTAATTTTAATGATGATTTTACCTTATGTAATGATAATCTGCTTTTTAAGGAGGAGTTTAAGGACATTAGTAGTCTTGACCCTCCTGAGTTGACTCCAGTTTCTGATGAGCCCACTTTACTAGTCACACCACCCTTACCATGTACTGATGTTTTGGGAGATTTTGTATTGTAGATATCGACTTACTTTTAGGAGAGCAATTATACACCCTCTCAACGAGGGATAAAGAAATTGACTTCAATCCTATTAGAGACATAGAAGAACTAGAACGTTTACTAGCTAATGACCTTGTCCTGGTCCCAAGAGCGTTTGATGATCCTTTAGGTAATTCTAATTCGATGTCTAGATCAATTGTTGGGAAAATAGATTGTAACAGACTTAATACTGGTAGTATAACAGTTAAGTCTGGTAGTAATAGTATAGTTTGTTGTATTGGAGTTAAATACTGGGCAGTATATAAGTTAAGTCTGGCGAAGTTACTAATGTTAGTACTGGTTAGAGTTAGCAGTGTACTAGAGTTGCAGTTTACTGGTCATAGTTAGTTCTGTTCATAGTTAAGTCTGTTTATGTAACAGAATAGTAATAGTTATCTTAGAGATATCTTAGGAGATATCTTAGGAAAGGATATGTATTATCCTTTGACGTTTGTAAAGCCCATTAGGGTTTCCTGTGTGTATAAGAGGAACCCTAAGGCACAATGTTAAAGAGTACGTTTTGAGAAATATCAATAGAAGCATAGAGCTTAATAGCAATTTAGAATTATTGTTTCTTCTTAATTCTTGTGTTAAGATTCCGCATTAACACTTGATATTCATAGTCAGTGTCTCTCATATAGTTGATTTGGATTTATCCAAGTTATCTATCGTCTTACAAAGGCTAGTCAGATCCTATACCAAGGACCTACAAGTGGTATCAGAGCCTTTCGAGGGACTCTGAGAAAGAAGAATCACTAGATCACAAACAATCACACTTTTACAATTCTATACAAAATGTCTCAACCTGCTAATGATGAGTTCTCACAACATCTTAGTGATGAAGAATCAAACCATGAAGATGCATCAGACACTGGTGCTGCACCTAAACAACAACAACAGATGATTCCTCAAACAACTGCTATCTCAAATATCAAACTCCCAATTCTGAAGAAGGAGGAGTATGATATATGGGCTATGGAGATGGAGCATTACCGTTGTAGCTACATTGATAAGAAGTATGGACAAGGTAAATTCAGAATGGAAATCCAAAGAGAAGAATTTTTTCAAAACTGGAAAGGATGCGTATTGTCTCGTAGTACCTTTCACCAGTTATGTACAGCGAAATTTCAAGCTTTGAAAAAGAGAGGAAAGCTAAGAATATCTTGCTGATGGCCATTCCAAAAGAACATATGAGAAGATTTCATG
>BQNB010013821.1:62500-65000 GCA_026074375.1 Tanacetum coccineum
TTGTTAATTCTGGTAGGTTATTGTTAATGCTGGTTGCGGGAAATTTGACTTTCTTCTGATTTATCACTGTTTAAATGTTACCGTTAGAGATTTTTACGGCGCAATTATCTTAGTACAGAGAAGCTATATATAGATAAAGTTTGATTTCTCTTTCACACTTATCTTTTTATTGCTATTTCCTTTTCGCAAAGTAAAAATCCTCTTTCATTTTATAACGAAAATAGTCAAGCGTTCTGTTACCAGCATCTTCTAACCTCACTCGCATCAAAACCCAAGTATTAATACGATTGTCCAATGGCCCAATTAAAGTATTGTGACAAACACAATCAAGTGGGGTTTTTGCGCAAGCCTGACGAAAGTGCAGGGTTTGCTGAGATAGTGGATTTTCTTCGAGGTTCCAACCTCAGGTATGCCTTAACTTCTAATCCAACTATCTATGATTCCCTTGTCAAACAGTTTTGGCAGACTGCTACTGCCAATACTAAAGCTGATGGGTCTCTAGAAATTAATGCAACCATTGATACCATAGGGTACACAATTCACTTCGAGGCATCTATTCGAGATTCACTTTAATATAGGAGAACGCCTACAGGGATTACTAGGTTGCCGAATGTAGGAAATTTTTGGGGGGGAATGGGGCCAAATGGGGTTTCCTATTGATGGAAAACCTTTTACTTTTTGGAAAAGTTTCTTCACACCCAAATTTCGTTTTTTAGTCCACCATCTTTTACACTGTATAAGCTCTAAAAGTGGTGGATGGGATCAATTTGGTAGCAATATTGCTACTGCTTTGATTTTGTTCTATCTTACTAAAGAGGATTATAAACTTTTAAAAACTTATTTTTGATGGTCTATGGTGGCAAATTTGAAAAGCAAGAACAAAGTTTTGATGTATTCCTTGTTTTCGGGCAAATGATTTTGAATATCTCAAACGGGGAAAAACAACACACCTTTATCTAGCTGTGAGACCTGAACCAAATAGAATTCTTTGGAATATGAAAAGGATGTTTTGAGGGGCTGCCAAGACCTTTTTATTGCCTGCTTGTTACTTGTTGCTACTAACCCAAATGCAGGTCAAGAACATGATGTTGTGGATAATTTCCCAAACATCATCATTTTCCACTCCTCCAGTACTATTCTACACTCATCACTCAAGTACAAATTTCACCGCCACGTATCCTACACCTTCACACCGTACACCACCTACTTATCCTACTCTACACCTACACCACCACTATTCCTACACCTTACCCCATGCCTGAAATTCTTTGAAACCTTGCACCATTTGAGCACACTATGAGGAAAGCCATTCCTGTTCCACCAAACACTTCACACCCCCACAACGAAACAAGGCTTAAGGACAACTGTCTATGGATGATTTACTTCACATAGTTCCTAAGTTGATCTCAAAAATTGACAGCCTAGAAACGGATCTCAAACAAACCAAGCTGACAATGGGAAATGCTATTGTGAAGTTAGTCAAGAAAGTGAAGAAGTTGGAAGGGCTTTTGAAACAGAGACAAGTGGATTTGTCAGATTCCGATGAAGAAGAACCTGAGGCTCAAGGGAGGAAAAGTCAAGATGATTCTCTAGATTCTTCAGTACAAGGATTAGTTACTCCTTCTACAACAAAAGTAAAAGCTTCAGGGGAGGAACAAGTGGAAGACATAAGTCCAAATACTCTTGAAGCAGCCAAAACTCTCTCCAAGGTTGCCTCTTTAAAGCCAAGGTCTATTGACAAGGGAGGGAGATACAAGAGAAGAAAAGAGGCTAACGGAAAGAAGGTAGTCTCAAGCTTGGATATTCAAGAAGAAGTTGATGCTGGTGCTGAACAAGTTAATACTGCTGAAGGAGTTAATACTGGCAGTATTAAACTTAGTACTGTTAGTGAACAACTTAGTACTGGCAGTGAACAAGTTAGTACTGTTGGTGCTAAGAAGTCTACTTCTTCTCATGATAAATGCCAAAGAGAAGGAAAAGCTCCTATGATCAGTGAAGAAACTCCTAAAAAGTCAAAAGAACAAATTCTACAAGAGGAAGCTAGCCTTGCTGAAGCAATCAGATTGGATTCTTTACAGAAAGAAGAGGAGGCTAAACAAATACACTTGGATTCATCTGCAGCTCAAAGGAAATAGCAGAAGAAGGAAGAGTTAACTAAGCAACAAAGAAGAAAAAGCTCAAGTACAGTTTTGAAGCTTCAAAAACATTACACAAATGGACGATTGGGTTTAATTAGAGCAAGATTGAAGCTAAGCAGAGTTGGTCAAAAAGCCATCTAGAAGTGAATTTACAAGGAGAAGATTTTTGCAAGAAAAATGGTTGATCTTGTCAACATTTTCCAAGGAAGGGAAAGTTATTTTGCAGAGAAAGAGCTAGAGCTAAAAGAAATAAGCCCTTGGACCAATCCAGCTAAAGACTCTTATATGATGGGAATTTATTTGAAAAATCACTATGGGGACATGGAAAGTTATCTAGTAAAGAAATTGAGTTTTGAAGAAGT
>BQNB010013821.1:72500-76396 GCA_026074375.1 Tanacetum coccineum
GGCTAGCCCACAAGTTTATGGTTTGTGGTAAAGGTTGTGGAAAAACTATAACTAGTCCATAAGATTATGGCTTATGGTAAAGACAAATTATAAATCCATATTAGATGGTTGACACTTTACCAAAAAGTGGATGGTATGTCAACTAAACAAGTTTCATGTACAAAGAGTTAACATGGTTATCAATCCACTATGGAATTTACCTTTTTTAGGTGCCAAAGGATTGACTAGCCCTGAGCAAACGGCTACAGGTAAAGGCATATCAAATCCGTTTATGGCTGTAATGGTTTGCCAAAAACCATATGGTATTCAACTCACCAATGTTTAATGTACTGAGAGTTGAAATGGTTTTCAGTCAACCATGGACATGCACCTTTCTGGTGGCCAAAGGACTGACTACTCCAGAGTGAATGGCTAACTGGTAAAGAGACATCAAATCCATTTAAAATTTTTCAATGATTCACCTCTCACAGGAGTTAACACACCTGGAAGTGATGAGAATAGACTGAAACTATATGATTTGATGTACATATTGTCATTGTTGCTGAGATGATGGATTACTAAAGAAATTTGAAGAATAGTTGCTGCAAAGATTAAAAAGAGATGACTTGAAGCATTGCAGATCAAGAATAACTTGAAGAATTCTATTTACAACATCCTCAGAAAGCTTAAATTATTTAAAGTAAAGATCAAGGATATATTGAAGGAACTTGAAGTTCACAAGTGAAGATCAAGTTAGGGGAGGATTGTTGGGAAATAGATTGTAAAAGACTTAATACTGGTAGTATAACAGTTAAGTCTGGTAGTAATAGTTAGTTCTGGTAGTACTGAGTTAATACTGGCAGTACTAAGTTAAGTCTGGCAGTACTAAAGTTAGTACTGGTAGAGTAGCAGTACTAGAGTTAGTACTAGTCATATTTAGTTAAGTCTGTTTATGTAACAGAATAGTAATAGTTATCTTAGAGATATCTTAGGAGATATCTTAGGAAAGGATATGTATTATCCTTTCACACGTTTGTAAAGCCCATTAGGGTTTCCTTGGTGTATAAAAGGAACCCTAAGGCACAATATTATGTACGTGATTAAAATATCAATAGAAGCATTAGAGCTTAATAGCAAATTAGTATTATTGTTTCTTCTTAATTCTTGTGTTAAGATTCTGCATTAACACTTGATTTTCATAGTCAGTGTCTCTCACATAGTTGATTTGAATTTATTCAAGTTAGCTATCATCTTACAAAAGGCTAATCAGATCCTAAACACAGGACCTACATTTTTTTTAAGCATAAAAGATTGCAAGCTATAGTCTGATGTGGTTCGTGACTGAAAACGGGGTAGTCTCGGCCAACCAAGATACACAAAACAATAACACGTTTTTTTGTGTTTAAGAATACTTCAATAAAAATCAACCATCTAACCAAAAGAGTTACAATGCTTAAATAGAAATCCTAGAGAAAGCGATAAACATTCAGAAGAAAAAGGGATAAACACAAATCCCACAACTTAAGGTTCAAACAATAGAAACAAACACAGATTAAAATTCTCTTTATCACTGGTTGGACTTGGCTTAATTAAATGGGCTGGTTCTAGCCACTTTCAACACCGAGCTCGTCCTGTCTTCCGGCCTGATCAACACTGACGTTTGGATCTGTATCATCCTCCCCCTCTAAAAAACAACTCATCCCCGAGTCAACACCTAGCTCGTCCCCTTTGGCATAAGGTGATGAATCTGCCACGTTAAAAGTATCCAAGACACCATAATGACCTGGTAAGTCAATCTTGTATGCATTGTCATTAATCCGCTGTAAAACACGAAATGGCCCGTCGCCGCGAGGTTGTAACCTCCCAAAACGCCGTTATGAAAAACGTTCACGCCGTAGGAAAACCCACACCAGATCACCTTCCTGAAAAACCACCTTCCGCTTATGCTTGTTCGCACGAGCTTGATACTGTAGGTTGTGGTTAGTAATCTGTTCCCGTACCTGCTCGTGAAGCGACTTGATTTGTTCTGCGCGATCATTCCCCTAGGCACTAAACGTCTCAACCCCAGGCAATGGTGCTAGATCAAGTGGAGTAAACGGGTTGCGACCATAAACCACAAGAAAAGGGTTGCGTCCCGTTGAACTATGAGTAGACCTGTTATAAGCGAACTCGGCTTGTGGAAGGGCAAGATCCCACTGCTTTTTATTATCACCCACGAGACAACGAAGAAGATTACCCAAATTGCGGTTAGTAACTTCCATCTGACCATCTGTTTGTGGGTGATGTGAAGAACTAAATTGCAGCTTGGCCCCCAAACGTTTCCAAAGTGTACGCCAAAAATGGCTAACAAACTTCACATCCCTATAAGAAGTGATTGTTTTTGGAACTCCATGCAATTTTACGATCTTAGAAAAATACAACCAGGCCACCTCGGATGCGTCATACGTCTTCGAGCATGGGACAAAAAGAGCCATTTTTGAGAATCGGTCCACAACAACCATAATGGAGTCTTTTTTTCATTGTGTAAGCGGTAACCCTAGGACAAAATCAATGCTTACATCTTCCCACAGACCAGTTGGCGTAGGTAAGGGCGTGTACAATCCTTGGTTGGTGTGATGAGTCTTGGCAATATGGCAGACGCGGCACCGGTTCAGAACTTTCATCACATCGTGAACGAGTTTTGGCTAAAAAAATCATTCGCCAACTAAAGAAACTGTTTTAGCACGGCCAAAATGTCCCGCCAAAGCACCTTGGTGACACTCAACAATAATAGATTCCATGAATGAGGACAATGGAACACACAACCGATGTCTCTTAAAAAGCAACCCATCACGTCGAACATTGTCTCGAAACGGGGCGACGCCACATTTTCCCATACATCTTCGAAATCCGGGTCATCAACGTACAATTGTTTGAGTGGTTCAAATCCGGCCACATGAACGGTGGTTGATGTCATGAGCGCTAGTCGTCGGCTAAGTGAGTCGGCGACTGTGTTTGCGTTCCTTGCTTTGTGGCAGATTACAAAATTGAAGTCTTGTAATGCTTCAACCCATTTTGCGTGCCTTGGCTTGAGCTTAGCTTGCCCTTGAATAAAATTAAAGCTTGATGATCTGAATATAAAACAAATTCGTTTGGTAGCAAATAGTGTCTCCAATACTCCAGACTTCGAACAATAGCATAAATTTTTTTCTCGTAGGTGCTATATCTTTGCCTTGTGTCATTGAACTTTTCACTAAAGAAGGCGATCGAACGATTCAACTGACTTAAAACGCCACCTATCCCCAGCCCCAAAGCATCACATTCCACTTGAAACACATGGTCAAAGTTTGGCAAAGCAAGTATAGGAGCTTCAGTGACCATTTTTTTAGCCTTTCGAAGGCAGCTTGAGCTGCCGCGGACCATACAAATTTACTACTTCTAAGACTATCTGTAATAGGAGCCACCAACGTACTAAAATTCTGAACAAAATGCTGATAGAAAGATGCAAGGCTATGAAAACTTTGTATGTTGTGTAAAGATGCTAGGGTCAGCCACGTTGTTATGGCTTTAACTTTCGTGTGATCCATGCGGAATCCGTTTCCAGACACCAAGTACCCCAAAGAAAGTACTTCCTCGGACAAAAATTGACATTTTCCTTTGTTGGCATATAACTTTTGATCCCGTAGAACCGTAAAAATTTGGTGAAGATGATATAAATGTAGCTCCAAAGTTTTGCTAAAAACCAAGATGTCGTCAAAATAAACGACTACACACCGTCCAATAAATGGTTTGAAAATATGGTTCATTAAGCGCATGAAAGTACTTGGAGCATTTGATAAGCCGAAAGGCATCACCATCCATTCGTAAAGCCCGTCGCGCGTCTTGAATGTTGTTTTCCACTCGTCCCCAGTCCTCATACGAATTTGGTGACATCCACT
>BQNB010013822.1:6809-69523 GCA_026074375.1 Tanacetum coccineum
TAGGGAACAATCTTTTCCCTAGTCTTCTTGTTCAGCTTGTGAATGAGATCCTCCCAAATTATCTTGGCATAATCTACTTGGACACCATTTGCCAAAAAATACAAAAAGGTGGCATCCTTATTAGATATTTGATCTAGGCCATCTGTTTTCCCACCTAAGCACTGAATGATCTGACCCATCAGCAACCTCCACCTAGGAGGAAGACAACTCTTTTTGAGAGTTCCTTTTGCCACAATCTCCCCATTTTACCCTATCATTGCAAACCATGGTCTTACAGTTGTTATGGAGGGTGGAGGAACATACATACTTGAGTGAAGTAAGTATTGCGCTCTAAAAGCATTTCTAAATGTGGTGATACCTATCTCTCCTCTAACTTCTCCTGTAGGAGTAGATACCCAAATTTTAGAGTCTGGTATGACCTTTTCCGTATACCAGAATTCACTTAGGTATTCTTTGTATTGATTTGTGGCTCTTGTAAATGCTTCTTTTAGACAGCATTTGGAAATGAAGTCAGACATATCCATAAAGTATTCTTGGTTGGGATGTGAGGGATATATGAGTGCAACTTCATTGTTGGACGTGAAAGTGATTTCATCAAAGGTGAACTCAACCTGAGTAGTAGTAAGAAAAGGTTTGGGCTTTCAGGTCTATCAAGAGTGACATGTTCTTCCTTAGGAGTAATGTCAGGTGATGATGATTCAGCCATTTTTGAGTAGTTAGGGTTTTGAGGATTTGATCTGGTTTGAGGTGTGTGTGTTGTTTGTTCTTGATGAATTTATGAGAGTGGGTTGTGAAAGGTTGTTTTGATTTATATGATTGATGAAATTAAAAAATTTCCTTTGAGAATTTGTAATTATTATTTGATGTGTTAAAGTTATGGGAATGTTTAGGGTTTGATTTCAACATGTGTGCTAAACTTTGTATTTAATGAAAGTCGGCACAACATGCTTCTGACACCTAGAACAGTGAACAGCCGTCTATTCAACTGCAAAAGTAGGTGAGAGAAAGAGGATGAGGTCATTCTAACTTTTTGAGGTCGTTCTAACTTTTTGATTTCTTCTTTTTTCATATATTTAAATATTATTAATTTTGAGAAAATCTATTTTTTTGTTTAAACTGACCTTGTGTTTGATGTTTCAAAGACTTTATAAATAAAATAAAAAATATCTAGTTCTAGGTTTGATGTTATGTTATGTTGAACAAGATTATTATATTTTCTAATCATCATTAATCTTCCAACGAAGGCGGAATATAACCCAAATGCTTATGCAAATCCAATGAATGAGACATATGTGGATTGCTTCAAGTTACTTCACTGAGAGACAGATGAAGAATTAGATATAATCATTTTATAAACTAAACTGAAGAAAATAAATCAGTTTTGTTGATGTTCTTTGAAATGACCAATATATCTGTCCTGCGAAGGTTCTGGGACGAAAATAACATACATCTCATGTAAATATCCATTGATGAGGGACATATGTGATTGCTCAGGTACTTCACTTAAGAAAGTGAAGGTTATATGCAAAACTGAACTGACATTTTAACATTTGAAAGATTGTTCAGTATTGATGTAAAGCGTTGAAGCTTTTGTTTTCTTCAGTCTAGTACTAAAGCTTCAGGTTTGATCAATGTTAAAACTTACTAGTTCAACAATATATCTTTTGAAAGTTGGCTCATCCAGAGGCTTGGTGAAGATATCAGCAAGTTGATATTGAGTGGGAATGAAATTTAATTTAGTGTCCCCTTTTAGAACATGATCTCTAATAAAATGATATCTGATATCAATATGATTTGTTCTTGAGTGCAGAACTGGATTGTTTGAGATTGCAATAGCACTTGTGTTATCACAAAATATGGGTACCTTTTCATAAATGATATCATAGTCAGTGAGTTAACTCTTCATCCATAATATGTTGGCACAATATCTAGCGGCAGCTACATATTTAGCTTCAGCTGAGGACATAGCTACAGATTGCTGTTTTTTAGTACTCCAGCACACTAGCTTGCCTCCAAGCAACTGATAAGCACCTAATGTGCTTTTCCTGTCCATGTTACACCCAGCATAGTCATAGTCTGACTATCCTTTTAGGTCAAAACCTGAACACTTTGGATACCACAAACCAAGACTGGGAGTACCTTTTTGGTACCTGAAAATTCTCTTAATATCAATAAGGTGGGATTCCTTAGGATTTGCTTGATATCTTACACAGAGACAAGTTGAGAATTGAATGTCAGGTCTGGTTGTAGTTAGGTACATTAGTGATCCAATCATACCTCTATATTGAGTCTCATTTACAGCTTTGCTATTGAGATCAGGTCCTAACTTGTTAGGGGGTACCATTGGAGTTTTCACTGATGAACCATTTATGTCATACTTCTTTAGCAGATCCTTGACATATTTTTCTTGGTTGATTAAAATACCTCTTTCAGATTGTTTAATCAGAAATCCAAGGAAATAGGTAAGGACACCCATCATGATAATTTCATATCTTTGAGTCATCAGTTTAGCAAACTGTTTGCATAATTTTGTGCTGGTGGACCCAAAGATAACGTCATCAACATAGATTTGAACCAGAATCACATTAGTTTGAGTTTTATATACAAACAGAGTGTTGTATATCTTACCACTTACAAACTTGTGTTCGGTGAGAAAGGTTATGAGAGTTTCATACCATCCTCTTGGAGCTTGTTTAAATCCGTAAAGGGGTTTGTCCAATTTGAAAACATGGTTTGGGAACTCATTGCTCTCAAAACCTGGATGTTGTTTGACATAAACTTCTTTTTTAGTTTACCATTGAGGAATGCACTTTTGACATCCATTTTATAAACTCTAAAGTTTATGTAGATGGCAGAGGCAAGAATGATCCTGATTGCTTTAAATCTTACAACAGGAGCACATGTTTCATCATAATCTATGCCTTCTAGCTGGTTGTAGCCTTAAGCTACAAGTCTTGCTTTATTTTTGATGACAATTCCAGTTTCATCTCTTTTGTTCTTGACACTAGTACAAAAAGTGGATTTGGTCACACATGGGCAAAATAGAACGACCACACATTCACATATTTATGTGACCAAAGGTACCAAAAAAGGCACCATTTACTAATTAGTCACACATGAATACTTTTATCGTGTGACCATTAGAACCATATTGCCACACATTCGAACATCATGTGGCTATAAAGTAACTACATATTTTTGTTTGGTCACATATGATTTTAGAACGTGTGTCATTACAAAGTAAGCTGAAGCATTGGGTCACGATTTTAACATATAAATAGTGACTATATTTGTCTCACACTTGAAACATTGTGACTAAATGCCACATATGGTCTCACTAAAACGCTTTTGTCACAATCACTTATTTTAGTTGTGTAGCCAAATTTGCTCACTTAGGGTCTCATATCTTAATATGTGTGTCTTAAAAGGTTTTGTTTGTGGTTAGATTGCCAAAAGTAATGTGTTTTGTCACTTTTACTTCTAACACTGTATGACCAAACTGGCATATATGGTCACACTAAACGTTTTTGTCACACATTCATAATATTCATAGTGGCCATTTAGATGATCTATAGTCACACAAATACATATATTTCAATTAAAACACCATATGGTCACAATTATTATCAACTTTTAATCCATTTATGCTTAGTTGTATGTGACTAATACCCAAAACAAACTCGCTTTGTGTGGCTAAATAATACATAAGGATCACACTAACATTCAAATTTATTGGCCAGTTGGTTGATCAAAATAGTAACACAAATAATAAATATTTCTTCAATTAAAACACATTATGGTAACACATATATTAACACTTTTGGCTACTTTAGTGCTTAATTATATGTGACTAAATACCCAAAACAAAAGGTTTGTGTGAATATATTACCAAATAAGGCCACACTAGCATAAATTTCTGGGAACATTGGATGATTCAATAGTCACACAAAATTACACATTTCTTCAATTATAACACCATATGGTACTCTCGTTATTAACACTTTTGGGCACACTTTATGACTTAATGTTTTGTGATTAACAACCAAATATAAAATATGCTTGGGTGGACTAAATATTTCAAATGGCCACACTAACATAAAATTATGTGGCCATTGGTTATACAATTTGTCCACACTATTTACACATTTTCTTCTACTTTAATCAGATATTGTCACACTTTTTTTACACTTTTGGGGTCACTTATGCAAGTTGTAGGTGACTAATTACCCAAATCAAACTTGCTTGTTATGTGGCTATATATATTACAATAGGGTCTCTCCTTTATTCAATTTTAATGTGGCCGTTAGTTCATCATAGTCACACTAAATACACAGTTCTTCAATTGATAACACCATATGGTCACACTTATTAACACTTTTGGTCACTTTATGCTTAGTATGGATGTGACTATAATACCCATAACAAACATGCTTTGTGTGGCTAAATATTACTGTTGGGCGTTATTGAAAACGACTAAGTGTCGTTTCTGCTGTTGGAGATATTTGTTTCTGCTGGCAGTTCAAGTAGCGTTCCTGCTGGTCATGTTCTCATTTCTGCTGACAGATATAGAATCTTCTAATCTTATTTATAGACGTGATTACTGTAATTAAGGAATTATAGTTATATTCTAGAATTATCACTATAAAGATAGGATTGAGTATATTTAGGAAGTGATTGATGTATATCTCTTTAGCGTTGTGAGGTATTCTTGATTAGGTATTTTGGGTTTCTTCTCTATAAATAGTAAACTTGTAGCATTAGGGTTTAGCACCGTTAAATAAATTCACAAATATTGTTTATTATCAAAGACACGGTCATAGTGGATCATTTTTTTTTTTTTGTAATTTGTTCTTCTTATACTGCATGTTTTAGTTTTCCGCTAAAACAATTGGTAGAGTCTCTCACGTTTATGCTTGTGATTACATAAGTACTATAACAACCACAAAGGAAGAAGATCTCTGTAAGATTCTCTTACATGTGGTATACAGAGCTAGAGAGAGCCTATGATAAAGAAGAATTACTTGTTACCACAAAACATAACTTTGTTTTCAAATCGTTAATCTTATGTCAAGAGAACCCATGCTTTCTATACCTACTCAGTCTACATTCATTATCTCTAACACTAATCCAGCTGCTTCATTCATTCAATCAAGATGTTTACCTCGGATTCTTTCAACCTGAACACACTCAAAACTAATACCTACATTCACTCAAACTAGCTTTTCTCACTACCTGCTTTCTCACAACCATATCAATCTTTTTTCTCACAACGGTTGTTTACTTGACGCAACCTTTCAGACCAAACCAAACTGGGTAGCTGTTACCTAACATGTCCAGTCACAAACAGTTTCAACAGTTCTTAAACAGCTTACTATCTCTGCCAAAATGCAAAATTTCCTTAATCTACGAGAAGGGAAAAATATGGAGATATGGGCTATGATGTTGGGTACTGGTACAGAATGCTGATCATAATCTTTGGAGGATTGTTCAGCAAGGGAACGTCCAAAGAGGTTGGGAAATGATGGAAAAGGAATTACAAATGTTCATCATCCTGTCTCCGCTTGATGTGCCATGTTGCTGTGCAAAGGGGAGATAAGGTGAGAACTTGTTACTTCAGGCTTATGAAGATCATATGCACGATTTTCATCATTATGTTGAGGCAAGGGATTTTTGGATGGCAGTTAAGGAAGGTTTTGGTGGGAATGAGAATCAAAGAAGATGAGGAAGACCATGCTCAAGCAGCAGTTTACAGAATTCTCTATGACAGATGAAAAAGGCCTACACAAAGGTTATGACAGGTTTCAGAAAATTCTGAGCCAGTTGAATCAAGTGCAGGACATGCCAGAAACAAAACTGATGACATCAACCTGAATTTTATTGAGAGCACTTCCTTTCTTGTGGGCCCAAGTTGCCTTGGCATTAAAAAACAAGAGGTGCCTATGTAGCACATGAGCTTGATGGACCTGTATTACTACTAAGGTCTCTTGAACTTGATGTCAGAATTTGTCTTAGTTATGGTTAAAAGCTGTGCTGGTCCACTCATTTGCTTTTCATTGGAGCTGCCAGCTTGTGTCTCAAAGCTTAATATTCTGATCAGCAGAGTTGTGTTCCATCAGTTTACCAGTCATCTGGTCATTCTGACAACATAATGGAATGTGTTTTGCATTCTTTTGTTGCTGAGAATGAATCAGATCAAGATATGATCTTTGAAGACTTTGACCTGGTTGATACAGGTTGGAGATGGTCGAATTGGACTTAAAGTGGCAATAAAAAATTTTGACTATGCTTTCCTTGAGATTAACAGATTTGAGAAGATGGCAGGACGAAAATTGAAACTACAACAATCAGCTACCTGCGAATTTGACAGAAGGAAGGGTTTAGATGCTACAAATGTCTTCTATTGGACATTCTTGCTAGGGAGTGTTATGTGAGCAGTTGAGGATTAAGGCTAGAGATTCTGCCTTTAAGGTTAATAGATAGTCAAGACTGACGAACACAAAGCTTTGGTCTCAGGTTGATTCATGGTGAATTGGTCGGATCAGGCGGAGACAAAACAAGAATGGTGAGGTTGAGATGGTATATGGGATGATGGCTGGACTTCTTAATGGATAATTGGTGGTGTTGGTGTTTCTGATGCTGCTACTGAGTTTGCTATGATGGGGATTTCTCCTAAGGTACAAAATTGCCCCCTTGGTTGTGATTCTAAAATTAATGATCTTAATAATATGTATAATAATCTTGATAGATTGTATAATGATTGTTACATTAAAGTTCAGGCATATCAGAATGCTATTAAAACATTAGAATCACAAAAAGATTGGTACCATAAAACTCAGATTGGATTAGAAGATAAGATTAGGGTTTTATCTGCTACTATAGGAAAACAACACCTAACATACTGGTTATATGAAAAATTATCATGATCATGCACAAAAAGAAAAGAAAGAATGTGGAAGTTAAGTTTGAAGAGGACATTAAGCTGATTGAAATGTGGAAGGAGTCTTCCGAGAACTTTGAACCATGTCTGATAAATAGCTCTAGGTCTTCAAGAAACTAAAAATTGGTCTAGGATTTAAAGAGTACTTTGGAGAAGACGAAGTGTTTGATTTGTCTAGGCCTAGTACCATGTACCCAGAACCTGTTGAGGAGGGGGTTAAACCTCTTTACTCAAGGTTTGTCAAGGCTGGGGAGATGCATGCAGTTCCTCCTTCCATCACTGGAACTTATATGCCCACCCCATACAGTCTGACTTAAGAGATCCACAGGCAAGTTATGGTTCAACGTCTGGATAACAAAACTTTGAAACATATTCTGGACTCTAATGACTTTGTTCTTTTGATCAGTGACAGTCTTCAGATTCAGAGACCTATGCATCCTGTGATTCAAGCCTCAAGACCAAGACCAAAGACTTCCTACCTGCTGTTGATATCAAGACTTTGCCAGAGTCTGATGTTGAAGACCCAAATTCCACTGCTGGCAGTCCTAGTTTTTCTTGTTCGGAGAATGTAAAATCTCCTAGGATTTTTTGTAATAAAAGTGGAATGAACAATAAGAAATTTGTGTATAATCCAATCTCTGTGCGTTGTATGAAATGTTTTGTTTGTAGTAGGTAAAATTTGCATGTGATATTAAAAGATTGTGACTTTTATAATTGTGTAGATTCTGTCCCTTGTAAATCTAAAGCAGCATCTGTTCCTGCTGGTAGTAGGAATTCGTCAGCATCTGCTACTCTTGGTGGATCTGATCCTGCTGCTAGTAGAAACAGACCAGCAGTCAATTCTGTGGTTAGACAGATCATACTGGCAGGGTTGGGACATACCTGTGGTTGGTCTACAAGACCAGAAACTTATTTATGCTGGTAGGACCTGTTTCTGCTGGTTGGCTTAATTTGCTGCTGACCATATTTCAGACATCATCTGTATATTTTAATAATATGTATTGGCCTGAATTATATGACCCTATGTATATGAATAAGGGACGATGGGATACTGCTGTTAAGACCTTAGCAGTTACTCTTGGAGGAATAAAAGACCATATTTTTGGGGGTCCAAGAGTAATGGTGGATCTTATCAATCTACATGGTTTCACACTTAATGATCCACAAGCAGGGCTCATGTCAGAATGGCTTGGGTCTCGATGTGCTCTATGATTTATCTGTTGTATGATGTGTAGGGTGATCCTAGTACAGATAATGTCATTAGGTTTAGTTGTCAGTGGTTTGCATCAGAAGCATGACAGATTTAAGGAGAAGCTTGTTGTTTTTGTGCAGGTCAAGGGATGCCATTGTCAAATTTGGAGTTTGAGATGGTAGGAATATCAGGTAAAAGGCACCTAAGGTCATCTAAGCAGATGATTTGAAAAGGTCTACTTTGTTGAAGAGCGGCAGCACTTTAAACTTGTTCTCTGTATCACTAATTTGTGAGTAAAAAGAAACAAGTTCTCTTCTTAGGACACTGATTGCTTGGTGCTTACAGATGATTCCACTTACTTGATGCCTGATGAAAGTCAGGTGGTACTCAGAATTCCTAGGGAACATGATCTCTACACATTCCACATCTCAGACCTGCAACCAGAACAAAAGGTTACTTGTTTAGTTGCCAAAGCATCCTTGGATGAATCCACCAGATGGCACAGAAGGATGGCTCATGTGAACTTCAAAACAATCAACAAGTTAGCTAAGGAAGGTCTGGTTGATGGGTTACCTCTCAAGGTGTTCACCAATGAACACAACTGTGTTGCCTGCAACAAAGGAAAGCAACATAAGGCTTCTTATAAGCATATTTCTGCCGTGAGACTTATTACTGAAACTCTGCAATTGCTGCATATGGACCTTTTTGGTCCTACCAATATCAGGAGTATTGACCAGAAATACTACTCCTTAGTGGTTACTGATGACTTTAGCAGGTTTTCTTGGACTTTCTTTTTGGGTACTAAGGATGAAACATTTTATGTCCTTAAAGAATTCATTGCCTTAATAGAAAACCAGCTGAATAAAAAGGTTAAAGGAATAAGGTGTGATAATGGGACAGAGTTCAAAAATGCAAAACTTATTGAACTCTGTGGGGAAAAGGGAATTAAGAGGGACTATAGCAATCCTAGAACCCCACAACAAAATGGGGTTGCTGAGAGGAAAAATAGGACTCTTATAGAGGCTGCTAGAACCATGTTGGCAGACTCTAAATTACCTACCATGTTTTGGACTGAGGCTGTTAGCACGGCTTGTTATGTTTTAAACAGGGTGTCTATTACTAATCCCCATAATAAAACACCTTATGAATTGATATCTGGGAAGGTTCCTCAGATAGGTCATCTTAAACCTTTTGGGTGTCAAGTAACTATCCTTAATACAAGTGACCATTTGGGGAAATTTGAGGGCAAAGCTGATGAAGGTTATCTTGTTGGTTATGCTCCAAATAGCAAGGCCTATAGGGTTTATAATTTAACAAACAAGAGGGTAGAGGAAACCATGAATCTGAGATTTTTAGAAGATAAACCCAATGTTCAGGGAATTGGTCATGAGTGGTACTTTGACCTTGACTATTTAACTGATTCATTAGGTTATACTCGTTTTAAAACTGACACACCTGCAGGTACACAAGAAACTAACATACCTGCAGGTACACAAGCTCAAGACTCCGATTCAGACGTGGAGGAGCAAGTAATAGTGGTTCCTTCATTTCCTTCTAACAGTTTTGCAGGTCCTTCCTCAAGCAATGGTCCTAGTGTTATGGAACGCAATGCAGATTATGCAGAAGAGCTTGCTAAGCTTCAAAGACAAGAGTATGAAGCTAAGGACGCAGCTGCACGATATGGTTATTTGTTCTCACAAGCAACAGCAGAAATACTGAGTCAAGCTGAAGCTGAAATTCGAAACCAAGGTGTTTCTGCTGATAGGGATCCTGCTGGCATTGATTCTGCTGGTGGTGTATCTGCTGGAAAAACTTCTGCTGGTAGTGTTCCTACTGCTGGTAATCCTGCTGGTCCTTTTCAACCTGCTGGTAGTTATGATCCTGCTGCTCTGGGCGATCCTGCTGCCAGTACATCTGTTTCTGCTGACTTCATTCCTGTACATGCTGATGAGTCTACACTTCCTCCTGGTCAATTTTTGGGCTCGAGTGAAAACACTAAACGATTTCCAGTCCCTTCTGATGTGTGCAAGGATCAAATCTCATCTGGCATCTTCACATCTTCCTCTTATGATGATGATTTTCGTGCTACTCTTACAAATTTAGCACCTGCTGTGGAAGTGAATCCAGTTCCTACAAAAAGGGTGAACACAATTCATCCTCAGTCTCAGATTCTTGGTGATCTTGCTTCTCCAGTTCTGACAAGAAGCAGAGCTCAAAAATCCAAGTTTGGTGAAAGTGCTTTCATTGGATATATTCAAGATCAACAAAGGACCAATCATACAGACCAACTTCATTGTCTGTCTGCTTGCTTCCTTTCTCAGTTAGAACCAACTAGTATAGCTAAAGCACTTGAGGATCCTGATTGGGTTGATGCTATGCAAGAAGAGATGCAACAGTTCATCAACCAGCAAGTATGGAAACTTGTCCCTCTACCTGATGGCAAACATGCAATAGGGACAAAATGGATTTTGAAGAACAAGAGGGATGCCAGAGGAATAGTTGTAAGGAATAAAGCAAGGTTGGTTGCACAGGGACACCCAAGTGGTGGGCATTGATTTTGTGAGGTATTTGCACAGTGGCCAGGAATAGAGGCAATCAGACTTTTTTGGCTTTTGCTTGCTTATATGGGTTCTTGGTCTATCAGTTGGATGTTAAGAGTGCCTTTCATCTATGGAGTATTGTAGAAGGAAGTGTATGTCACTCTGCCTAATGGCTTTGATAGTTCCTTACTTCCCAATGCAAGTTATTACAAAGTGGTTAAAGCTTTGTATGGACTTCATCAAGCACCTCGAGCCTGGTATGCAAGATTGTCTGCTTTTCTGTTACAACACAATTATAGAAGAGGTACTATTGACAAGACACTGTTCATCAAGAAAGATTCCAGGGATATACTTTTGGTACAGGTTTATGTGGATGACATCATCTTTGGGTCAACCAATAAAGCCTGGTTGGTGTGATGAATTTGAGGTGTTGATGAAAGGTGAATTTGAAATGAGTGCTATGGGAGAGATGACTTTCTTCTTAGGTCTACAGGTGAAACAGTTGCCTGATGGTATTTTTATCAGCCAAGACAAGTATGTTAAAGACATGCTTACTAGTTTGACTTGGGAATCTGTAAGAAACTGCACAACACCCTATGAGGCTGCTAAGCACCAAATGAAAGATGAAAAAATGATTCATCCAGT
This sequence comes from Tanacetum coccineum, assembly GCA_026074375.1. NCBI lineage: Eukaryota > Viridiplantae > Streptophyta > Magnoliopsida > Asterales > Asteraceae > Tanacetum > Tanacetum coccineum. The sequence continues at coordinate 18,124 of BQNB010013822.1, forward strand.
TAATGTACATCTGTACAGATCCATGATTGGTTTCACTTTATGTATCTCACAGCTTCAAGACCTGACATAATTTGCTAGTAGTGCTGTTCCAGACATCAAGTTACTTCCATGACTTACATCTGAATGCAGTCAAGAAGATATTCAAGTATCTAAAAGGGCAACCAAAATTAGGCTTGTGGTACCCTAAAGATTCTCCTTGTCAGTTGGAAGCCTACAGTGATAGTGATTATGCTGTTTCTCATGGTGATAGGAAATCCACTACAGGTGGATGTCAATTTCTGGGCAGAAGATTAATTTCATGGCAGTACAAGAAGCAGACTATTGTGGCTACTTCTTCAACAGAAGCCGAGTATGTTGCTGCTGCTAGCTGCTGTGCACAGGTACTCTGGATTCAGAACCAGTTGCTGGATTATGGATTCAACTTCATGAATACAAAAATTTTCATAGACAACCAGAGCACCATTTGCATTGTGAAGAACCCAGTCTTTCATCAAAGGACCAAGCATATTGAGATTAGGCATCACTTTATACGAGATGCCAATGAAAAGAACTTGATATAGGTGCTGAAGATTCACACCGATGATAATGTGGCTGATTTACTGACCAAGGCATTTGATGGATCGAGATTTGAGTATTTGGTGGTCCATATTGGAATGGTGAATCCCTCTTTCGTGAATTGAGGGGAGGTATAAGCCTAAGGGGAGGCTTGTTGTTGTATACTTGTATATTCTAACTTTTTCGCAGGTAGATATGGTGTTTTGTGGGATATTATTTTCTTGTGATTGCAGGTAGTCAATATTGCTGCTAGTTGTACATTCTTCCTGCTGACAGGTTGGTTTCTGCTGGTAGTACTATGATTCTGTTGGTAGTTAACCTTCCTGCTGGATGCTTTGTTTCTGCTGGTAGCTATGGTTTATGCTGCTGGTTCCGTGTTCATGCTGGTGGGCATACTTCTGCTGGTGGAGTTATTTCTGCTGATAGGGTGTGTGTTCCTGCTGTTTGGATGGTTTCTGCTGTTGGTTGCCTTTTTCTGCAGGCTGAATACATTCATGCTGATGGAGTTGTTTATGCTATCAATACATCCTTTTATCTGCTGAATGAATAGTTTGTGCTGATCATATATTAATTCTGCTGCTTGACTTGTTTCTGCTGATTTTAAGAGTGGTTACTGCTGGTTGACTTTATACTTGCTGGTCTTCAAAATGGAAGTTAAATAGTGTTTCGTTTTAAATCTCTATTATATGGTATTTGGCGGTCACCACTTGCCTGAACAGGTGGCGTACAAGTTGCTTTTCACTTAATTACTTCAACTTCCAAGGTTAAAATTGTACCAATCAAATTAAAAGGTTATCTTTTCACACATTGGACACAATTAACCTAATTAATCCCAAATCAACTTTTCATCTTTCCCACACATACACCACAATCATTTGCCTCTGTATACTCTGTATCATCAACCTAAATTCAATCATCACCAATGGCGGCACTCCAGTACAAAGATGATCACAACAAAATCGCTTACTTGGGAAGGGAAAGAGGCTGCGAGGACTTCGCAGACATCCTCAGTTATTTGGACCACTCTCCATTAAGGTACGCTTTGACACATGCCCCTCCGGTCGTGTTTGACTCTTTGGTCAAACAGTTTTGGGCAACAGCTGTTGTTCGCCCAAATGCTGCTGGGTCTCATGACCTAGTCGCCACTATTGACGGCCGTGAGGTGGTCGTGACTGAGTCTCTCATTAGGACTCAGTTACACTTTGACGATGCCAATGGCATTTTTGACTTGCCCAATAGTGATATTCTTGAGGGTATGAGGGTTATTGGGTATCCGACGGATCGGGCTCTTACCTTTCTTAAGAACCATTTATCTCCTCAATGGAGATTTCTGGTGCACACTCTTATGCACTGTCTGAGCCCTAAGTCTGGAAGTTGGAATCAATTTCCTAGTTCCATTGCCACAGCCCTTATTTGTTTGTCGACTGATAGGGTATACAATTTCTCTCGATTTATTATAGAGGGGATGATTGGGAATGTTAAGGCTACAAAGAATAAATTTTTAATGTACCCAAGGTTTTTACAAATGATTGTGGCCATAGAGACTGCTGACCGAACCCCTAGACCAACATTTGGCTTTACTAGGAAACTGTTTGCTAATATGAAATTTAAATGGGAGGGTCAGCCAATGCCTTTGACACCCCCCATGCTTGCCATTGCTGCTGCTGGCGATGCTGCTGATGAGGAAAATGCTGCTGCCCATGAAGCTGCTGGTAGTACAGCTGAGGCACACCCTGAACCTCACTCTCCTCCGGTTTCCCCTGTTAGGGAACCCACACCGGAGAGGCAGCCTGAGACAGAATGGGTAGTCCCTAACCCTGTCTCACCTGTTACTGACTGGAGACCATGGCCTTCTGTTCCTGCACATTCTCCCATTAGGGATCCTACTCCTGAGCCTGCGTCTCCACCTACCCCGCCCGCTCAGACCTTTATTTTTGAGGAGCCATTAGTGTTTGGCCCTCCACCTAGACCAGCTGGGGATGTGGACCCTGATGTCATTGAATCAATTATTTTTGGTCCACAGCCCAGACCCCATGGTTATGTTGACCCTGACTTTGTGGAACCCATTATCTTTGGTCCTCAACCTAGGCCTGACAACTATCGTGAGCCTGAGGACCTTGATAATCTCTTTTCCATGGAAGATGACACCACTCATGGTGGATTCCATGTGGAGTCACCTGTTCGGCCCGATGATGCTCCTACACCAACAGCCGATGCTGCTGGTAGGGCAGAGGACCCTGTTCTACTAACTAGTTTATCTGAAAAGCTTGACAGGTGTATGGGACGTATTGACTCCTTGGAAACTGAGCTGGGAACAACAAAGAAAATTATGGGGGTGCTATTTTTGAAACTAGTTTTCTAGAAGATCAAAAGCTAGAAAAACGTTAAGCAGTTGCGGACAACACGGTTGGTGGGTGATGTCCCTGCATCTGAAGGGGATGTGGACATTCAGGATGATGTTGACCTTGATGGATTATCACGTATGGCATCTGCAGCTCTAGGTCCTGATCAAACTGCTGTTCCTTCTGAGAATGTGGAGGAACGCGAAGAGGAGGAGGTTCCTCTAAGGCGTAAGAGGTCTGCTTATCGCCGTGCCAGGACAGCGTTTTCTACACCAGCCTTTGAGCAGTTTCAAGCTCATCTTTCTGCTGGTCCTTCTGTTGCTGCTGACAAGGGAAAGGCTCCTATGCCTGATTTGGATATCCCTGCTGAGTTTCTTGCAGAGGATGCACAAGCCAGGAAACGCTTTGAAGAAGAACAGCCGTGACGACTGTTCAACAGTTTCAGGCTGAGGATTGGTTCTGGAAGACTTGCAAATGTATTCTGAAGAGCGCTGCAAAGGGAATTAGATAGTTCTCATCTTCCGTATACAAAACAGACATTAGTAACTTGATGATGCAAGTTGGCTCTAATCCTGTATTGGCAAAAGAACTGTTGGGCGCTGATGTCAACGAGGGGAACTTTATTGAGCGCATGACAGTGTATAAAGGGGAACGGAAGAAGCGCGCCTATGGCGAAGATTTACGTAACGACTTCTCAATGGTAACCATTGAAGAATCAGAGGTCACACAAGCTGATGCGCAACTTGGTTAAAAATCAAATGGTGTGCAGCTCATAATGGTACCATTACAATGAAAGACGTCAAGGCTATGAATAAAAAACAGTTGGTTGAAGAGTACGAGTATATTTGTAGACGTCTTGAAAAGGATCGCTTGTTGAGTGCTCAGTACAACCTGTTTCGACCCAAGCCTGTCATTACTGAGCCTCCTTCTAAGAGACAAATGGTTGAACGTGCGTCTTCACCGCCAGCTAGTGTTCCTGCTGCTACAACTCATACTACTGATGATCTTGATTCTGCTGCTGGTGGTACTTCTAATCCTGCTGGTAGTGAGCATTGTGGCTGCCATGGTTTCTGACACTCACTTCCCACTCCAACAGCAATGGATTCTGCTGGTTCACGCCGTGAGAGTGGGGTTTCACCATTTGCAGATTCTGCTAATAGTTCTTCCCCGTCAAATGTCTCTACTGATCACATACCAATTGATGTTCTGTTTGAATCCACATCAGGAGGTATTAATGAATTTTTCCTTACAAGTGATGCGGAAGAGCAGATTGGTATGTCACGAGTTGCTGTTGACCCTGACTCGGATGACGAAGTGCTTGCAGAATTCTCTTCGGTAAGTATATTCTGGTGCTTGGTGTTTTGTTTTGGAAAAACTCCCTGATGATGAGATTGTGATCCACTGTTAAGGATTTAAAACTGTTTCTGATTATGCGCTCCTTCTCTCCCCGGTCTCGTCAGTAAACATCGTGGGGTACTAAAGGTGATTGACATTATTATGGGATAAACCAGTTGAAGACTTTTTTAGTTCCGAGAGTGAGAGTGATGATGATATGGAACATTACATTCCCCCTCTTCCTTATGGTGAATTTAAAGATTGGGAGATGGTAAGTTGCCCGCCTGGTAACAATCATATTCATGTTTATTATCAGCAGAATAGGCGGCGAAAGTACTTTACCTACTGAAAGAGTTTTGCACTCATGTCTATCGTGATGATCTCCTTCTTTTGCGTCCGACGATGAATAGGTACTTCGCTAAACCCAGAAGTATAGCTGTTTAGACCTCTGAGGGATGTTAACATTCGTGACATTGATTTTTTTATTTTTTTTTTCACTTCAATCTGATTACGTGGAAGACTTTTGGCGGAACACAATATAATGATTGTGTGTAGCTGGAAGTTGTATCCTAAGAGCTCTGTTCATGTCCTGGATTTGACAAATGGGAAGACTGTGTATATGTTTGTGGACAGGGTCTATCCTATCCGGGCAACACTGCTGGAACGTATGTTACGTCACAAGCTCACCGTTCCACCCTCATATTGTCGGGATGTTGTTGTTGCTGGGAGTGTTATTCAGACGGTCCAGACTAGCTTACGGCAATCTTTTGAGTGTCTGCATAAGCTCATTTAAGTGATCTTCTGAGTTAGTGTTTTGTAGTTTCTTCCATAGTTTCGTTGTTTTGTTAAAAAAAAAGGTACTAACCAACAAATGTCCTTTTACGATATAGATTGTAATATCTTTGGCGTAGAGCTTGCACAACACACAAATGTTTTCAGCTACCATGGCTACAGCAAGAAAGGAGTCTGGCTCACCATTCAAACGGCTTTGGTGTGTAACTCAAATCCTGATAGCTGTAAGGATTGCTAAAACTCCTTATGGGCCTTCACTCACCATGTTCTTGAAACAAATATTGACTAGTCAAGAGGGTACGCACTTTGTAAGACTTTCTCAATCGTTGATGGGTTTACCAGGTACCCAAAACTTGATGTATTTATATTCCATGTTCCTGTTGGATGAAAAATGGCTAGTTCCAAGAGGGTACGAGCTCTTGGTATAAATTCTCTAAATCCGTTGATATTGACAATTTACTAAAAATTGTATTTTTATCAACTCCACCAAATACTTTTGTGTATTAAGATTTGGCTATTCCTGAGCAAACTCTACCAGGTAAAGACGTACAAATCGATTGTAAGTCTATTTACGGTTTGCCAAAACGTGAAAGGCGTATCCAAATCGACCCATGATCACGTTCTGAGAAATTAGACTGGTTTTTGGTTACACCAGGTGTTTGTTTTTCACCAAAGAATCAACTAGCCCAAGATGAGTAGCTACTTGTTAAAGGCTTATCAACTCTACATATGTTGCTGCAAAGACTGAAGCTGCTGATCTTTTGATGTTGCTACCTCAACGAATTCTGCTGTTTCATTTGATGCTGCTGTCTTGGATGGTGCTTCTACGGTTTCTGCTGCGTGTATTGTTGCTGCTGGTTACCTTGTATCTGCTGGTATTTGTTTCTGCTGCTACTCAATCCTCTTGCTTCGCGAAGATCTATCTAAAACTTGTTATTAACTGAGTCAACACTAATATTAGGGGAAGGATTGTGGGAATAATTGAAAACGACTAAGTGTCGTGTTCTGCAGTTGAGATTTTCGTTTTCTGCTGAAGGCATTAAGTCTTTCCCTGCTGGCAGTTCAGTAGCGTTCCCTGCTGATTAATGTTTCTGCTGGTCATGTCTCGTTTCTGCTGACAGAGAATAAATTCTGCTGAGCTTATTATAGACGTGATTAATGTAAGCAAGGAATTATAGTTTATATTCCTAAATCATCTCATTAATATAGGAATGAGATATATTAGGAAGAGATTGATGTATATCTCTTACGCGTTTTTAGGAATCTTATTGACCAATTTAGGGTTTCTTCTCTATAAAAGAAACCTTTAGCATTAGGGTTTGGTACCGATTACAAGTCACAAAAACAATTTATTATCAATAGAAAGATCCATAGAGGATCATTGTTCATATTTGTTCTTCTTTATATTACGTTGTTTAGTTTCCGCCTAAACAATTGTTAAAGTCTCTCACGTATATACTTGTGATTACATAAGTATTATACAACCACATAGGCTAGAAGATCTATCTAGTTCCAGATCCTAACAATATTCCTTAGAGAAAATTAACTACCTATGTTTAAACATTTTAAACAATTAATTTTCTAAAGGCTAGGATCCAACTTGACATACCACCATCACATCCGTTGATCTGCTAGCAATGGTGTATTCAAAAGGTAATTGACGATCAATAATTGCCACCGGTGCAATTCCTAGAACCTTATGGTATACTAGTAAGCATGTTTCATCCCATCTATGCCTTGAGTTTAAGGTCTCACCACTAAACCGATTAAGTCGTCCAATCAAGAACTGTGATTATGTAACACTAATGTCTCACGAACAAGTATATAATCACCTTGGGATTACAATCTACATACGTCTTACGCATAGTAAAAAGCATCTGCAAGTGTTCTTACAAATTAGATGGCAATAACTTATTTAAAGGGTATAATATTTGACGTGGCAAATATGTACGAAGAAGCATGCATACATCTTCGTATCATAAATTTTAATAAAAACTTTACCCAATTAAATTATTTATTACGGTATCACTTATTTTCTATACATTCTAATGTATAAATAGTGTTACCCTTTAAAAAATTGACGATTTAACATGTTTTCAAAACTTAAAGATTTTATATTTTATCGCGGGAAAAGATTAAAGAATGGTTAAAAATCATTCAAACCCTAGACCATTTGCGACTTTCTAAATAGTATGCAAGGTAAGGAAACTACAACGTAGTCAGGTATTATAGGGTAATGGTATCTACAAGACCGAAGTCTTGATGAGTCTCCTCGAACCTTATCCTTGCAACTAAGTAGTACTGTTGCAAATTACGTCATTGATAAAAATAAAACTTTAATTTGAAAATCACATTATGAACAAAAAAATAGTCCATAATAAATCTGATTTCATAATTATTAGTCATGTTTATATTTATTTTTCGAAAACCCCTTTTTATTTTCTCACAAGTCCATACTTAAAATAAAAACAATATAAACACAAAACTAATACACATAAAACTTATTCAAAAACAACACTTAACATTAAGTCATGCAAATATTCAATTATGATCCTAATTATCTAATAATTAAAAATGTATATATTCATATAAGGCTCATTCATCCAATGACTCCGACCACATCCATCGATATAATCGATTGCGTAAGCCATATATAAATATATACCACATAGCACATAAATTTAAGCAACTTTTAGGCCCCATTAAGACATAGCCAAGGTCTTCCCTAGCTTTTAAAGTCGTGGATCTTACTAAATCAAATTTAATGTCTATGTTTTAATTCTTGATCATCTTATTTGCATAAAGCTTTTTAACAATTAACAAGATTTATATCACATATCCTTCCATGATAAATTGCATGTATTTATAGCCGAATTAACAATTAATATAAACATAAAACCGATCAATTAACAATTTAAACACATCAAGATTTATCCATAAAATTTCATACATCCTAAAATTCGTCTAATTAATTTTAAAACCAATAAAAATTGAATCTTGATGCACAAAGATCGAATCTTTATGCATAAAATGCTCAAAGGGCTTAAAAAAATTAATCAAGAACCCTAATTTTTGTCAAATTTTATTACTTGTAACTACAAATTCTACACGATGGCTCTGATACTACTGTTGGGTTTTTATAACTATTAACCATTTAAAACACGAGTACGCAGCGGAAGATCAACACGTATAGAATAACATAGTTAACAAAGGGATCAAGAAGCGTGTACCTTTTAACAATAAATGATACCGTTCTTGAATATACGCATGTGTATAATAAATGATACCATGTTAAAACCACTGGTATTCGCTATTTTATACATACTTTTTACCATGAAAAACGACCACAAAAGACCAAAAACATAATAAAAATTGCAAATATATGTTGTTTTTGTGTTTGTGTATGTGCAGGTACGAATATTAAAGAAATGGATAAAAATAAAGACAAAACAGACAAAACCAAGCACGAGAATAAAAAGAGCTCGAGAAAACGAGTCCAACGGTGCCCTCGAATTTTATTGGGCCAGCCCGTAACCCACTTTATGAGCCGGGCCAGCCCAAGTTACAAACGCCCATTATAAAGCCCAACAGTAATTAAATAAAATCTAGAGAGAAGGTGATGTCATCCTACCTAAGCCTCACGTGAGGCTTAATTAAATAAAAACAATGTCACATGATCATGCACTACTTTCTCTTGGAGCGAATCAAAAATGGACACATGACTGGGAATAAAAGATTTATCTCAATTCATTTTTATCAGTTGTGAACGAAAGAGAGGCAAGTAAATGATCTAACACTCCAAATTAATGCGTTGAAAGGAAGCAACTCAAATGAGCCACGTGGCGAGTAAAGAGCGGTTGGATCTTATTTTATTTATGCTCGATCCGTGTGAATGTAAAAGTCAGCCAATGATTGGCTACTTATTACCTAATGATTGGGTCCAAAGTTACATTTCTACCCCTGGAGCCCCCATATATATACTCGCCTCCCCTCAAAGTTTTAAGAGTTTTTTTTTTCTTTTATTTTTTAAGTTTAGTTTAGATATTTTTAGCTTATTTCTTTTTTTTGTAATTGCTTATTTTAGTTTTAATGCTTAATGTACTCATCTCTTGTCTCAAGCTTATTAATATGATGTAATAAAAATTGTTCGAAGCTTATTAAAGATCTTGGTTTGCTTATTCTTTTTCTTATTTGCTCGATTCTAGTTGTTTTTGTTTAGCTTATTCATTAAGCTACTTTTCGTGCTTATTTCAGTGGCATATATATATCAAAAATTCTAAAATCGAAAATAACACTCCTAAAGCTCTCCAACTAATTTGATTTATATCAAAGTTTTTACAGTATTTTCGAGATTAATAAGCTAGAATAAGCTCGTATTTAGCTTATTACTATTCTTATTTCGTTTTTGTTAAATAGGAGTTCTTATTTTCTGAAATGATAAGTTTCTATTCATCTTGTTTGGTTTAGTGTAAGTTAAGTGTTAATCAAATTTATGAGCTTATTGCTTACTCGTTTAGAAATTTAGTTTCGTTTGAATGCTAATGCTTATCTTTTTTTAGTCTCGTTTGCTTATGTAAAGAACTTTTTAAGATATTTGTCACCGTTTATTTTGAAAATGATTGAATTGCGTTATTTAGTTGGTTTAAGTTTTTCATTTTATTTTGTTTGCTCATGATTTTAGTTGTTCGAAGTATAGGTATCATAGCTTATTTTTATGTCTTAGCTTATTTCTTTGTATGCTTTATCGATTGAGCTTATTCGAGAATGCTTATTAGTTTCGGCTTATTTGTTTTAGTTTTAACTGTTTACATTTTATTTTGTTTCATTAATCTATGCGTTTGGTTTGTTAAATTTTACCTGGGCCACATTTAGATTGATTGGTTTTTCGATTTGCTTGCGTTTGGTTTACAAAGTTAAGCTGCATTTGGTAGTTTGCATTTGGATCACATTTAGTTTATTTGATTGGTCTCTAATTGAATTGTTTATTTGGGCCATGTTGGTTCGAAGTAGATTAAACAAAGTTTGCAAAAGTGATTTTGTTATAATTATGTTAACAGTTTGCTTACTTTGTGTTTTTGGTACCGGTCTACTCATGAGGCGCGGAGCTTAAGGGTTTATTTAGCTAGATAGAATTTAATTATTTTCTTTAGCTAAATAAATCGGGTGGTATTCGTTTATTTGCGGCTCTCCAATTCGGTTCCATTTTCCTTCCCTTTTCAATTAATTAGTGTAGTTTTTATTTTATCATTTTTATAATATTGTTTTGATTTATGTCATGCTTAGTGTAGCTTTATTTTTGTCATTAAATGCTTAGTTTTTATTTCATTATGAGTAGTGAGTAGATTTATTTGTGCTTGTTAAGTGATTATGAATTAGGAGTTAAGTGTGGATTCGAAAAAGGTTTAATTGATTAATAATTTTGAATTATTTAGATTTGTGGTTTAAATATTTTTAGGGACAAAATTCAAAAAAAATTAGTTAAACGACACATCTAGTAATTAATATCTTTTTAAAAGAGTTTTGTCAAAATAAACCAACGTTGTGAGATAATATCTTTTCTAAACACATTAATTCGTTAATTAACCTTAAGTCACACTTAATGAACTTTTCACATCACTAGCAGCATTGCAACCATTAAATTTTTAGATCATTTTAGTATAATTCTCGTAGCTTAATTGTTTTAGTATAATTTTAGTTCAACTTTTTATGATCGATTTTAGTTAAACTTATATTTTTAAGATCTTAAATTAATTTTATTAATTTTTTGAATATAAAAAATTAGTTGAAAACCAAAAGTTAGCTTTCCTTTTATATGCTTTTCCCATTTTTTTTTTTTTTTTTTTTTTTTTTTTTATTTTTAGTAGATTTAGAAAACAAAACCAAAAACTTTTATGACATTCAAGCTCGAATTACAACTTGAACGTAGATTTCCATTCACCTCTCGTCGAGGAAACGACCCGGAGGGTTTTTGAGATATCGCTTTGGTTAAAAGTGATTTTCTTGAACCCGACGGTAATACTTTACTATACTATAATTGTTTCTATCCTTATTAGTACGTATCTATATATTATATTATATATTTATATACGTGTAGTTCGGACGGATCAATTTTTGGCGCCGCTGCCGGGGAAAGGTGTAGCGATTTCTACGGGATTGTTCGTATTCGAGCCTTGAAGATCCTTTCTTCGGAAAGTTTATTTTCGTTCTTATAAAAATATAAAAATCCAAAAATATTTTTCTTCTTATTTTATTTTTATTTTTCCTTTATAAATATTAAAAAACATCCAAAAATATTTTTATTTCCTTATGTATTATTTTCAAAACCTAAAAATATTTTTCTTTTTCCTCGTATCCATTTAATTCTTTCTTCTAATCCTCTTAATTGTTTAATTCTTCTTCTTATCTCTCTATATTGTTTAATTCTTATGGCGTCTCATCGTTCAAAATCCCTTTACGCTATCAAAGAATGTTCGACTTGTGGAAGTTTGTACACTAAAGATTGTTGTTCGATAGGGAGTCTTAATGATAAGATCCTTGTTTCCGAATCCGACTCTTCTCCGTGTTGTGCAAGATGTGGAACCCCGGTTGATGGTCCGTATTGTCATGGATGTGCGTTTTTACGAAAGAAATTCGATGAAGATTTGCTTGCGTATTGTATTGAAAATTGAATATCCAAAGACTTTCAAGATACTCCGAATCATCCGATGATAATAACCAACGTTGTTAATGCACCTCGAGAGCCATGCGTTGTCAATCAAGACCCCGGTAAAAAGTCTTCGCAAGAACCTCCACAGATTGACCATAATTGTTGTTATGAGTGCGGTGATTCATTAGATGGAATTTTTTGTCAACGATGCGATTTGTAATCGTGTGTAAAGAGGCTCGTATGGTTATAATTTGTCCACCAAAAGATCCGAACATTCTAAACCGGAGCCATGCAATCAAACCATTAATGAAATTCCACAAACTTTACCAAGTTTAATCTGTCATGCTTATTCAATTACCTCTGTTTCAAAGCCTAATTCTGTTAATAATTTCTCCAAATTTTTTCTTACCCACCTTCACAACCCATTTTGAGACAAACGTATGTGATTTAAGTGGAAAATAAGTGCTCATTATGGTTATGATTGTTCACCCACAGTTCCCAGTTTTCTATGAACAGGAGCGTGTTACAATCAAAACTTAAATTATAATTAATTATCCCAACTATTCACCAGTTTTTATCTCACAATATCTTTGTTGTGCTTATTGCGGGGGTCCTCACTATGATTATCAATGTCAACCGATCAATGAAACTTACTATGAACCTAACCCGAGTTATGATTATTTCGGTTTTAACCAACCACAACCCCCGCAAGTCTCTGTCGATCATCAAGGAATTCTACAAGTCCTTAATAAAATGGAAGAAAAATTTGAAGAGATAATAAGAGATGGAAGAAAGAAAATAGAGGATATGAGTATCGAGGAAATGATGCATGAACAGCAATTGGTCGATAAGAGTATAAGGATATAAATGGATTAGGGTATAAAAGATTCGAGGTGAGGAGATTGATGAAGAAAATGAAGAGATTGAGAGATTAGATTCGAAAACTTAAAGCAAGATTTAATATATGGGGAAGTGAAGTTCGAAAAAAGGAGAAAGCTTACGAAGATGAAAAGTATTCTGCTGCCTGTCGTTACATGCTTTCTATTACTTGTGATGACGAGGATGATTATATTCTTTAAGCAATCACTCCCACATACCGACCAGGAGCCCGATAAAACCTCTAAATATGGGATATCATCTCGACACTATTCTGGCCTACGACTATGACGATGATGATTATACTATTATATATAGCAAGCCTAAAGCAATCACACCCGACTTACTGATCGAGGAGCCCAATAACTCTCTAATTATGGGGGACGAGCATCTTGACACTATTCCTAGTGTTGAGAACCTTGTCCCAATCCCAAGTGAGTCCGAGGGTATTTCCGACGATACGTGTGATGTGCCCGTTTATGATGATTCTTCTACTTTTGATGCTTTGAGCAATCATTCTGAGATTTTATCCGATTCCAAAAATGATGATACTTCAAGTGATGACGATTCTTATGAGAACATCGAGTATGTTGAAGCATCACCTCTCAATTTGGAGTACGTTAGTTTAGAGAAGGTGAATGAAGATCAAGAAGAGAAAGAGTTTGACTTAGAAGATATTTTTCAAATCCAAGACGTTATTCTTTGAGAAAAACTAGTGAAAATCAGTCGTCTTATTACTAATATCGAATCTTTGAAAGACAACCCTACTCCTGATCATGAGTTCAAGTCTCCCTTTTCATTTCCTATCCCCGTCACGGATAGTGATTCGTTCTTTGAGGAGTCCGATACTTCTCTTTCTCATTTGGATAATTCTTTACCCAAATTCGAGACTTTTAGCAATCATACGGAAGAGACGAGAAATGGCAGTACCACTACTCATGCTAATAACTCTCTTCCCGAGTATGATTAATTTCTTTTTGAGATTGAGCTCGATCAGGGAGGGTTGACTAGCGTTGTTATTTCTGATAATTCAAATAACCCTCTTTTGGAACTTCTCGAGTTTGAATCATTTCACTTTGATCTTTATAATGATCTGTCATTTCCTCGTCCTCCTCCAGAACCACCAGATGTTGAGATTAGCTTAATTGTTAAGACCGATGCACCAGTGATAAACAATGTTGATGAGCTTAATGAAGATGAATGTTTTGACCCAGGGGGAGGTGAGATTGATGTTGAAGATGACGATTCCTTCACATTTGTCATTCGGACTTTTCTCCCGTTTCTCACTTACCCTGAGGTTTCTCCCTTACTTTCCTCCACCAAAAATGAGGACACCATTTTTGACCCCGGCATCTCCACTTAGAGCCGGTGGCATCTCATCGGGATGGAACTTTCATGTGCTTAAATGTTTATCCAAACATTAATGAAAGCCCGATTGAGATTTTCTCTTCCATTTACTCTCTCCAAGGACGAATGAATTCGGGGATCGAGTCAAGCTATGTGACTCGGTTACCAAAAACTAAGCGCTTCGTGGGAGGCACCCCATGCTTATCCTTCTATCTTCTTTTTCTTTGTGATGTGAAGAGGCTCCGATTCTTGTTGTTGTTTGTGCTTGTGATTATTTGCAGGATTCACCCAAAATTTTCTGAAGACTCTCGTGTTCGGTGTTTTATCCCAGTCCACTTGAGCTTCCTAGCCTTTGCTTGCCATTAGTTTGGGGAAATCCGATATCCTAAAGATTATTATCGTCTAACATCTATCTTATAGCAGACTTAATAAACGGCTAAATATTTTTGTGATACTTTCTTCATGCTTGGGTTATGCATTAGACTTTTTGAGTTCTAGTATGGGGTTTTTAGCTAGGAAACATTGAGGACAATGTTTAATTTTAGTATGGGGTAGTATATCTTTGATATAATCTTGCCTACTTTTACCCATTGTTCTCACGTACCCCGTTTTCCCACCAAAATTTTCAAAAATATGAAAAATTTTAAAAAATTTCAAAAATAAAATAAGTGTTTTTGTCACAATTTTGACTTTCCTGTTGGGTAGAATAAGAATAAATTTTGACCTTTCACTTTCTTGCTGGGTAGAATAAGAGTAAATTTTGACCTGATTGAGCGTGTTGAGCTCTAGCTTGTTCCTTAACTTTTAGGCTAAGCGTTCGCAATTATCGCGAAGAACAAAAAATGATAGAGTTAAGTATGAGTAGGATGCTAAACAAAGATTATTTGGAAATCTTAAGAGCTCATATATGTAACATGTTGCTTTTTCTCCCATAAGCCTTCTTGACAGATTAATATAACGTGCAGTTTTTTGTAGATTAAACTTAAATCAACAATTTTTATATATAGTAAAAATTTTAGTCTTAGTTCAAATTTATACTTGAATTTTTCAAAAAGAAGTCTTCTCAATTTAAAAAAAATAATAAAAAAATAAAAAAATAAAAATAATGATAAAATGATAAAAATATATAATAAAAGCTGTGGGCTGATAAAAGTTTACTACCTCTTGCCGGCTCACAACCGATGTGGTAGTCTTCTAAAGAAAGCCCATAGTAATGAATAAACATCGAGACTGATAAAGTTTGCTGCATCTTGCAGGCGCACATCCGATGTTTCAGCCTCTAAAAGGTCGAGGGTTTACAATTGCATAAATGGAAATCTATTCCAAGATAAATACCAACTTGAATCACAATACCCGACCTTGACAGAGAAAACCATAAGCCATCTTCATTAGACATACCAACTTGAATCTCAATTACCTCCTCCTCCTCCACCTCCATCCACCAACCAGAGTGATCAGTCAAAAACCACAGCTGCTCCAAGCTCTTCAAAGACAGCTGCATCAGCTGAATATACGGCTTGGACGACTATTGACACAAGACTCAAGCCGTCTGTCTCATCAATTCCTGAAGATCTACATATGGATGATGATTCGACTCCCGACGAACAGGTACATTCGTCTGATGATGAAGACATCGGGAATGATCATATTCCTAAGGTGAATTTGAAGCAAGATTGGTGGAAGCCACTTTCTGAGGAAGACAGACCTGCTACACCAGAACCAATGAACAACTGGGCATCTGCTCTTGCATCCACCTATGCACCTCCACCGGAGAACTCGTTACTTGCTCAGACCGGTGACATGGCAATGTTTATGGACTGGTACTGTAAAAAGCAAGGGATCACTGAACTTAAACAAAAAGACCTGGAAGGCCCTGCATTTGAAATTGTCAAAGTCTTCCATCCTAATGTGATTCATCTCCAGTTCCAAATGGAAGAATGCCACAAACTACTCACCGATAGAGTGGACGATGCAATCATCAGGTATAATGTCAGCAAACCACTACCACTGGGTGGTCAACCAGGTCAGGTCACAATTCAAACTGACTTCTTCTTCAACAAAGATTTGGAGTATCTAAGATATGGTAGCAAGGGTGGCAGACCTGCGTTGTCAATCTCGAAGATGAAAGCGGCCTATTATCCTGATGTTGGTTTAGAGCAAATGGTACCCGATCAGATGTGGATTGAAGAAGAATGCAAGTATGACATTGCTGCTATGTATGGTATCTCTCACTGGTGGTTCCAAAGACAACGATTCTACATTGACAGACACACATCTGAGGGTGAT
Organism: Tanacetum coccineum; assembly: GCA_026074375.1. Taxonomy (NCBI): domain Eukaryota; kingdom Viridiplantae; phylum Streptophyta; class Magnoliopsida; order Asterales; family Asteraceae; genus Tanacetum; species Tanacetum coccineum. The sequence continues at coordinate 34,303 of BQNB010013822.1, forward strand.
CGCAAAGCTGTACGGACTCATATGCGAATTTTAAGTGTTGTCAGAATTGAAGTCTTCTCCTTATATGGGTACGATTACATGAAGAAGATCGTCCTTCGTAGAGCTGATCTTAAAGAACATATTATTGCGGAAAGGGACTTCAAATATCTGTACCCGAAGATCTGTACGTATTGAATCTTCAAGGTCATCTGAACCATCTTCCACCCCAAGATAAGAAGATTCTCTTTACTGCAGTCAACTTATGGATCAGAAACTTGGTTATCAGACAACAGGTAGAAGACTTCCAACTGGGGATTGAGAGCTACCAGACACAGCTAAACATCACCAAACCTCGATGGGATGCAACTGGTTTTGAGTTCAAGCATGACTTTACCGTAATTGACTCTCCAAGAGCCGTCACATTTAGGGATAAATATGGGGTACAGAGATCATGCGGTTCAGAGATCCCAAGTTCACAGTGATGGCACTCTGCAACAGATTGACTGAGGCATTAGACTACCTGGTCAAGGAAGTCAAGGTCAACGGATGAATTCAGGATTCTTAACACACAATTTGGAAAAAAAGAACAGATGTCGATAGAAGCAAGGTGTTCATGTTTTCCATTCAGAACAACGGCTTAAGACAGGGAGGATCTTCCGTAAACTGGAAAAGCTTTGGTTGGTGGACGAATAAGAGAGGAGACTACAAACTTCTGTCAGCGAAGCCCGAATGATCACATCATCTCTGCAATCAAGGTCCATCTCTTGTGGGGTATCCTTATATATGTGGTTGTAATATGTACATTATTTAGTAGTGATTAAGATGTGTTTTGTGTCAGTATATTCGGTTTTTCTGAGTTTGTGTCAAATTTTGTAACCATTAGAACAAAACTCATCAATAACTACCACGAGTAAGTCCCTCCTATTTAAGGGGGTGCATGAATAATGTTCCATTATAGGACTTGTATAAATAGAGACACATTTTCTCCTGAATTTTTCTAACATATTATATCTTTTGAGATCCTAAATCCTCAAAAGGGTTTAAAATTTTTGTTCAGGGGAGGAGAATGTGATTTTCATTATGAAAATCTGATAAAAATGTGATCTTTTGGACTCAAGTGTAGGATCTCCCATATGAGCTAAACTCTTTCGAATATCGATGCACATATTGAGGGGGAGCGAATGGTGTATGATGGCAATTATGGAAATACCAAAGACTGACCCTGTAATTATTCTATCAGAGTTATAAGGATGGTAAGTTTACGGTTAATTTTTTCGTTCCCACGATTCCCGCCAGAGGCCGGAGGGAGATCTACCCAGGTTACAATTCACTTGTTAGTGTAGAAGTCCTTAGGTATGATTAAAAAGGGGTAATGTGAGTTTAGGTATAGTGTCGGAATGAGTTGGAGCTGGTAATGGACATACCCAACAAGGTGCTTTGTAAGAAGTCTCGGTAAGCACTGAGGGGTTGAAGACAATGAAAAGAAATGTTAATTATAAAGGGTTGAAAAGAAAGCATCCCTCTTAAACCATTAGCAAACCGGGTCAATACATATGCTGTCAGAATCACATGTTGATTGCTAACATTGATAGACAAGTATCATGGACCAGTGAGACGTACACAACCCCTCCATGCCACTTAGATCCATCAAAGGATTCTGTTTTTTTTCATGGAGATCAATACATTTCTATACATCTATCCACTCTGAGTTAGATGATATTGAAAAGGCGGCAGTATGCTCCAGCTTTCTGACTACTTAAAACTAAATGCACTCATTGAGTACTAGTGCCATGAGATCCTTCCACATATTCGCTCTAGGACATAATTCAACTTACATTTGTTATTCATTACACTCGTGATTTAAAAGTATTATCTAAAGAGTCCTACGCATTATCCTTGTGGTATTGCCAGAACATCCGAGTGATACGTATGTATTCACCGTGAAGATGGAAATCTTCTAGAGACCAATATCAATACAATGCTCTTGGTAGGTGACATAACTTTGTGAGTAGCCATATGGATCAACTTGTGACTAATAGAAAAGCACTGATGGTGCGATTACTTTTATGAATCAAACTTGTTTCTAGGAAGTGAATTGACGAGTAGTTTTTGGAACAACCTTTCGATGTGGCACAACAATGATTTTCGAGCACATTAACTGTGTTACTATCTTTCAAAACCATATTCTGTGTTTCTGCATGAAATTTGACTTATGATATTAAACCGTTGATGTGTCAAAAAAGCTTCCTTTTTGAGTGACACACGATTGACTCTTTCAAATCATTTTTCATTAATCAGTGGGTTTTTAATTCCACTGGTTCACTCACTCCGTGTTTGTCTACTTGAGACGTTTCCGGTTTGAGACGGTTGCACAGATGCGAACCCTGTCAAGGAGATTCTTCAGAATTATACCTGATCACAGGCAGTATTTATACTGATTAACGGGGAACCGTGGTTCTTGCAACCTTATTCATCGAAAGTAAACAAAGACACTTTCGTTTGTTTATTACTAACATATACTTGCAGGAATCCTCGACTCATCGGTCGGGTATATATACTCTGGTTAGCAGCTTGGTAGCAAGAGACTTTTGTCAATTCACAACCACGTATGCTCACACTTCACTCATTATCAAAGACATGATGATAGCTCTAAAAGGTCACCTAAAACTCAGCTTTTGCAACATCTGATAGCCTGCTATTTATGATCCAGCAATGTGTGAGCATAGGGTCCGAAGGTCACTAACACACAAGAAGGGCATTACTCCACAACAAGGATGATTAAGAGATTTACTGTAGATGATGATCTCGAAGAAAGCTCAAAGATCACACAAGTCTAAAGAAAAAAGCTCAAAGATCACTTCTTGAAGTACATATGACTGCTCATGAAGAAATCAAAAGACTACGAGCCAATGTCAAAGATCAACTCATAGAGTGCTATGATTCATTTTGTATTTTCTAGGGGTGACCTCCTTTAGGGGGAGATTGTTAGGGAATTTGAAAATCCATGTAGAATGTCTTCGGTCACCCGTTGTAATGTATAGCTTGATTAGCTCGTTGCTTTAATATTAATGTACTAAATACTATAGGACTTATGTGTTGGGCAGGTCTCCTACCCACATTTTAGCCACTCCATTGCCACTTAGGGGCACAAAACACTTGTATTTATACCACCTTTAGCCTGGGAAGGGGTTGGGTGTTCATTTTATCACAAACACACATAAGGTGTAGTTTCTCTTACTAGAACTCACTTTCTCTCTCTACAACTTCGGCCAACCCCTAGATCATTGATTGTGTTTTGATATCCAATATACTACAGAAATGTAGGTGCTTCAAGTATATAAGTGGAAGGTATGGGAATAAACCTGAAGGTTTAAGAGGAGGTTAAGTATTTAGAGTATGAATGAGCCCTTCATCGTATTTTACAATCCCCGATCCTATCTTCCTATAAAGGTGAGATTGCATCATCCCAGTGAAGTCTTCTATCATCACGGTTTAACCAACTCCATACGATTTACTCACATATCTCCGAGCTCCCCCTTGCTCATTGGATCTTCATGATAATTACATTCCTTGTATATTGACTTTAAGGATCCATGGATCAAATAAATTGTAACAACTGGCAATTTTCGGTATTTTAAATGGCTATTTTACCCTTTGACTTTTCGGGTCCGATTTGACTTTTTGACTTTTGATCTTTTAATGTCACATAAAAACGATTACCGCATAATCGGTAATTTTTCGGAACATATCTAAATAATAAAATCCATACCTCATTATTTCACATTCTCTCCCGTTGCAAATTTATTTTACTTCAATTTGTCTTGAATCGAGTATTATATTTTATTCCTAAGTTGACTTATCAAAAACGACTCGCTAAATCACATTTTCACGACTCGGACTCTAAAGCAATTTGATGTAAAACAACATTTCGGACAACTTTTTAGTTTTGCCCGAGACCCGAAAACAAGCAGAAAATGACTGAAATACCCTCGCAAAATTTTAAACACAACGCGTACCGACCCAAGAATAATTAAATTTATATTTAATTATCGCTTTTTATTAAATAAAAATATTTAATAAATTAGTAATATTTTACCCAATAGCGTTTATTTAAAAACGCGAACGTTTAAAATAAAGTTTTATTTTTCAGACAAAGCTTACTCGCGACACCCCATGGTACCAAATAAATAATAATGATTTAAATACATTTTATAAAAATATTTATAAAATATTAGTCGAGTAAATACTCATCTTCGCGGGGGAAAATTATTTTAAACGCAATGGCGTAGTTTTCGTATTTTGATTTCATCGTTAACTAGCCCAAACGAGTCCCGAACCAATATTTAGAAAAAGTTACACCTTTGGTCCCTGTGAAAGTATTTTCAATATTAACCCTAAAGTATCATTTACTTGCCACAATTGTTTTTTTTTGTTTTTTTATAAGTTCTAGCATATATAGGTAACCTATTAGGGTTTTTATTCACATATAACTTTACCTAGCACACACACTCTCTTTAGAAAATTATCCGGCGCCCCCATAGCATTTCCGGCCACCGGAATATTTTTCCGGCGAGGTCGTCGTGTCTCCTCCCACCTTGCTGCCACTCCACACCGATCTCCACCATCTCGATCTAGCCCCGATCTACAACACCACCGCGATCGATCACCATTTAAATCATAAACCACCACATCATCATCTCCACTGCCAACGCAGCCACCACCACCAGTCCACGCCGCCGCTGCTACCACCTCCACACCACACCATTTATCTTCCACCATCTTCATCTCCACCTCACTTTCATCGCCTCCATCTCCTCCACGACGACACCACCCTCGCCGACGTCACCCTCTACAACCGGCCCACTACACCACAGTCACCACCTCCTCATCGTCACAGCACCACCCCCATCCCGCCACCACAGATATAACAAATACAAAAAGGGTGCGTGCGGCTGTGTATAGAAACAAAAGGGGTGCGTTTTTCTTCAGTTGCACCAGCAAATGGTTGCGTTGGTTTTATTTGCAAAATGGTGGTTGGTTTCAAAGCTCCAAAGGGTTGCGGCTGGTTTCTCATAAGCACACACATAAGGGTACGTTTGGTTTTCAAGTGCCGACCTAGGGGTGCGTTTTGGCTTGTGCATAATAAACATAGGGTTGAGTTTGGTTGGTGGGTGTAGCACGAATAAAGTGCGGTTTGGTATTGTTAATTAGCAGGAGATAGGGTGTGTTTGGCTGCTGTAATACAATTTAGGGTGAGTTTGGTGTTTGCTCGACATCTAAAGGGTGCGTCTTGGTTGGGGTGTAGCACGAAAAAGTGCGTTTGTTATTGTTAAACTTCGCAGGATATGGGTGGGTTTGGATGCTGTAAATACATTAGGGTTTTCGTTTTGGTGATGCTCAGACAGCTACTAAAGGGTGCGTTTTTGGTTGGTGTGCTATTTTGTAGCACGAAAAAGTGCGTTTGGTATTGTTACTTAGCAGGAAAGGGTGTGTTTGGCTGCTGTAAATACCATTAGGGTGCGTTTGGTGTTGCTCGACAGCTAAAGGGTGCGTTTGGTTGGCTGTATAGCACTATAGGGTGCGTTTGTTTTAGTATAAACACAATAAGGGTGCGTTTGGTTTAGCAGAAACTGCCAAAAGGGGGTGTTTGGAATAGCAAAAAACACCAAACAGGGGTGTTTGCGTGAGCGGGTTTTGTATAAAGGCGTGTTTGGGTGAGCAGAAACCATTAAGTGTTGTATTTAAAAAAAACACTTAAAAAACACCAAAAAAAATAAAAAAAAAATAACACATTAAAAAAATTATTAAACCACCTTAAAACACACATTACCCCCAATAACAAAAAATACAACAACTCAAAAAAATCAATAACAAATACCACAAACACACCCCCCCCCCCCCCCCCCCCCCCCCCCCCCCCCCCCCCCCCCCCCCCCCCCCCCCCCCCCCCCCCCCCCCCCCCCCCCCCCCCCCCCCCCCCCCCCCCCCCCCCCCCCCCCCCCCCCCCCCCCCCCCCCCCCCCCCCCCCCCCCCCCCCCCCCCCCCCCCCCCCCCAACCACCCCCCCCCCCCCCCCCCCCCCCCCCCCCCCCCCCCCCCCCCCCCCCCCCCCCCCCCCCCCCCCCCCCCCCCCCCCCCCCCCCCCCCCCCCCCCCCCCCCCCCCCCCCCCCCCCCCCCCCCCCCCCCCCCCCCCCCCCCCCCCCCCCCCCCCCCCCCCCCCCCCCCCCCCCACCACCCAAAAAAACCCCCCCCACCAACCCACACCCAACACACACCCCCCACCCACACAACACACCACCACCCCCAACACACACCAAAACCACCCCCCAAAAAAAAAAAAAAAACCCCCCCCCCCCCACAAACCACACCCCCCCCCCCCCCCCCCCCCCCCCCCCCCCCCCCCCCCCCCCCCCCCCCAAAAAAAAAAAAAAAAAATAACCGGATAAACAAACGGGAACTATACTTTTACAAATGGGATAAACTTTTAGCAAACCGTCAAGGAAACAATATACTAGATTATAAAATATTATTTTATATTTTATAATTGTCAACTAGAAATTAACATCATAACCTTTGTAAAAGCTTTAAAAACATAGTGTACATGATTTGTAACTTTAAAACGTACGATTACTTTTATGCTAAGAACTTTTTATTTATTTAAGTGGTGATTTTCTAAAACGTGTCGAATTATTTTGTTTAATCATTTACTCACGTTCTTAAACAATATTTGCAAAGTATTATATACTTCAAATTATTCATCTGATTGTTTGTGGGGGGGGGGGGGGAGAGGATGTAGTTGGGTGGGGTCTTATTATATAATTCACCATACGAATTATATAATTACTTATTTTTTTATGTAATAGATACGGAATATATTACATACATTGCTATATGATTCACCCTATGAATTATATATGCTTCTTGATTTATTTATTTAACCAACCACCAAACTATTACAACTTTAAATCTAAATCTTTTATCAACAGTTATGTCGCGTTGATGTTATCATTTTCTCGGAAAATCCAAGTACAATTATCCTAGATTAGTCGGTTCACATAGCCGTTCAAGATAACCGAAATTCTTGGTCGAGCTGTACTGTTTCCGTTATGTTGGAGCTTAATATTGCGCCATTTCCCGCCAATGTTCTTCGGACATCGATGTGAGTTTATAGCCCCTCTTTCACTTGTTTTACATTTTCTTTACAAATCTCGGGGGAGAATACATGCTCGATTAAACTTATTTTAGTGTTCATTACAATAATCTTTTAAGTACTATTCTACACACTTGGTCTACATACTTGATTTCGCAACTCATTACAAACACAACTACATGGTTGATTACAAACTTGGTTTCATATTTGTTACATACTCATTTGCATACACGTTTATGAAATTGTTTACATACTGATTACAAATTCAATTACTTGATTTATATCGCACTCTTTCTACTTATGGATTTAAGTACTCAGGAGTATTTAGAATTACAATGGTAATTTTTATTGGACACAAGTGTTTTCGGTTATAATCTTCTGGTTACATGTGCCCTAAGTAACTAAACCCACCATTTGCCCATTATCATTGAACTGTTAAATTCTTGACCGGAGACTGGTTAAGGAAGCCGCGAGTATATAAATAGATCTATTTGGGATTTGACATTCCTATTCGGGTGAGTAGCTCTCACTGTTTCGACCGCTACTGAATAACTCGAGAATGCCTTACATGTCGGAACAATTTGATGAATGACATGTTGCCGTTGCTCTTCGATAGATGTTACGGGGTTTGAACATCTACACGCGGCCTCCTTTATTGAGCTTTAAAGTGCATACATATATGTTGAGCTTCAGTGTCATGAGCTTAGCGGCAACAGTAGATGTAAGATATGATTTAAGTGGTACTGTATCTGTTATTAGTAGACCCATCCATTTTGGAAAATTAACGATTTCACTGTCACATACTACTTATTGAACATTGCTTATTTTTGAAACACTTTTCATTAATTGCGCGTAAGCTTGTAATCACTAGACTCCTTTTGGTTCTACATTTTAATCCTTACATTTTGGCGATTATTATAAGGATTGTAAATAATCGTACATACTTTATAACATATTTGGATTCCAAATTTACATCTTTATACTTACAAAAACCTCTTGAAATCACCAACTTTTATGATGACACTTTTAAGCATGTTTTTCTCAGGTGAATTAGATGCTTGGCTTACTTGATGTGCAATGGAGTCTAAAAATTGACAAGATTTCATTTATGGATTTCTACTTACATACAAATGATCAAATCTCGTTGTATTGTTTTCAAGTTTTTCATTGTGATGCAATTATGGGACAAATGTTATATCAATTTCAAGAAAATCAACGAGATTACTTTTCAAATGACACATTTAGAGGTCGTTCTCCTGTATCTTGTGTTGTTGTATTATGAAGTAACGCTCCCGGACATATTTCCGCTGCGACACATTTTTGGGGGTGTTACATAAATTCCCATCGAAAATCAAGATGTTTGATGAATGTGATTTAAATAAGTATGTCGCTTGTAAGTGGTCCCCCTCGGTGTATACTCCCCCTTGTTTGGGGCACCAAGTAATCGAGATATAGATGTGTGCTAGAAAACAAAGTTAGTAGACAAGTGCACACACACACACAGATATATATATATATATATATATATATATATATATATATATATATATATATATATATATATATATATAGCAAGATATTAGCAGGGAATTAGACATGCACTTTTAGGTGTTATTATTCTAAAATATGACACTTAGAAAAAGAATTAGAAACTAGACACATGCAACCATTATTTAAAAATTAATAACCTAAAAAATAAAAAGACTCGAGACGTATGTTTAATGACTAAGATTCGACTAAACTTTAATAAACGAGAATGGGTTTCGTTTATTGATTGACATACAAATATTATGAGAATAACCTTATAAAGGTAGCAGAATGACGCTTAATATCTTGGCGAGATATGCCAAAATATATACTTTAAAGGATAAAAAGAAAGATAAGACGATGATCGAAACGATATGCTCTTGGATGAGAATGAAAATGATTCCATAGAGCTAAAATTTGGGAAAGGTTGATGCGAAACTAAAAGATAGGAAGGTTTTGACAAGTGTTGTTAGAATATGATTGATTATATCATTCGCATAAACAATTTGATATGCATGTGATCTATTCATAGCAAAAAGGTGGACGATTGGGAATTTAAAGGTTTGTTTGGTGTTTTGTTGGTTGTCAATGCTTGGGAAAGAAAGGTGGGTATATGTATGGGTTAGTAGTTCTTTTATGGTGGATAAGAATAATGAGAGACATTACAATTGTGGTGACTTAATACCACTTGAAGATTGAATATCTCTTTTATGTTCTCCACTTTCTAGGAAATTTGAAATTGTTTAGTGAAGGTAGGCTTGGCTAGTGACATTTGCATTTTGCAAATTACTTAAATATTTCGGATGAAATAATTAAGTTATCAAGAGATATAGGAGGAATTTTGTAACATTCTGTATTTTCAGGTCATTTACGACGTCATCTATTTTACTAATTATTATTTTTTCTCGTACGCGTTTACTTTTAATTTTAATAGTTAAGATTAAATCGCGTAAGCTATAAATTATCAATTAGCATAAACGGACACCAAAAAGTATTATAAGTTTTTCGGTCAAGCAGAGCATTATTATCTATTTTTACGATAAGTTATATAAAACTTTTTATATTTTTATTTTTAATGTTGGTAAATAGTTTGTTTCGCCAAATTAAATTACATTTAAGGCATACCCAGATGCACCAAAACTTTTATACGCTTCAACTAATACCCACTTTTAACCCGATACTCAAATATTATAAAAATCCGTCACCTATATCAAACCACATGGAAGGATATGGAGCTGAAACACAATTATATATATCTGTTCAAATACCTTTCATGATTTCATGAGATGTTCTACATGTTTTGGAAACATGGATCTATTTTTTCCTCTGTATTGACCAAAGACTTTCCCTAAATTCACTCCCATGATCCTTTGACTTTGACCACATCTAATAGAAGCCTTTGACTAGTCTGATATCAATTTATACACAATTGCAAGACTTCTTAGCTAAACACAACACATTCATTTCCTTACCAAACATTTCACACAATCTCTTTGTTTTCCTCTCTATACCCACGACACACATAAACACTCTACCAAATCCATACAAAATTTTATTTACAACATTCAACATCTTTTTCTTAAGATATAATAAAGATGTTTTGAAAGTATTGGTTAAGCCTTGATAAAGGTGTAAGCCAAGTCTTTACCAGATATAGTTTTCCTAGGAAAATTGGGTTTTAAAGAGTGTTAAGCTTTGTTTAAAATCTAACAAGAGGGTTTAGATTTGTTCGTCATCATACTACATCTATTAAGGTTATTTAAAATCTTTATAAAAATTACTTTTTGTATTTTCATGCAAATTTGAACTCTATATAGTGAAATCACCATTTAGGGCTTTTAAACATGTTAAATGGATAACTTACTTGTGATTATGATTTTTTACACTTTTTTCATATGATATGTGATTGGTAATATCATGAAATAATGAGATTATAAGTGTGGTAACATGTTGTAAAAGTATAAAAAGTATGTACATAAACTTGTAATTAAGAGTTTAATTAAGGAAAGTTTATGATTTCATGTGAGGTTAAAGACTTTGTGGATGTATTTAATTGTGTTTTTAGGACAGTAATTTTTACATTTTATAAAGTTTATACACCCTCATGACGATTCCAAATATGATAAGAAACTCGAAAAAACTGATTTATAAACGATAAAGATTCGACGATTTCAAGTTTTCGTTTAAATATACTTTTATAAAATATTACTATTCACCACATAAATTATATTTATAAATACATCATTTATATGATAAAACTTTTTTAAATACAAGAAACGTTACTCGAAAGAAATCGTTAAAACAGAGTTAAAACGAATAAGTTACGAGCATTTACGAGAGATTTACGATAACTAAATCTATAAAAATAAATATATAACTGTTATGAACAGTAAAAATCACTATTCATCAGAAAACTCAGATTTTGAAAATGTTATATTTTGATAACTCGTCTTAATACGAAGGCGTGGACGTAAGAAACGAAAGAAACGGACTTAAAACGAGAAAGTTACGCCAGTTTTACTAAAGTATACTTATAAACGTTTTTACTTTATAAATATGATTTCACTAAAACGATTAGATGGTGATGTAGCTATATAGAATTATATGTGGTATTAGTTAATCAAAGTACTATATTACTAGGGAGTTTCATAATGAGGCCTCTTCGGGGTGGCGTATCGACGAGTTGTTGGATTTACGATTTAAAGTGTCCTAGCTCCTCATACGTCACTACATGACCTCTTAATTATGATAGCCCGAACGATAGTATGATGAGCTATACGACCTATAAATAATCAAAGTGTTTAGTACTTATACGACCTATATTGGATTAGGTTGCATTCGATCGTAAGCGTGACGCATTTTCTATTGTGAATACTTGTTGATTACCATTCACTCGAGGTGAGTTCATAGCCCCATTTCTATCTACTTGTTTTATAAACTCTACGGGGTGAAATTACATGCTTGTTTTACTACGGACACAAGTGTTTTAAACTGTATGCTATCCAGATTATTGCCTGATTATTATTGCCTAAGTTACCACAGTGCCATCTAAGTCCCTAATATCATGAACCGTCAATTGCTATTATAGTGAGCGCTAGTGTTGTGGATAGATCTATCGGGACTAACAATCCCCACCGGAATTTATGGTCACAAGTTGATCATGGTGCATTTAACATTTAGAGAACTGTAGGCTGTTTTGGCAGACACCCTACCTATTTGGGGCAGACAGACAGTTAAGGCTTCGGGGTCATGAGCTTAGTGCAATAATACATGTTTTTAGACTACTAAATTTGTTTCATAGTCTACCATTACTTAAATCGTGTAATCCATACTTTTACAGACAAACCTATGAATTCACTCAACCTTTGTGTTGACTTTTAGCATGTTTAATTTCAGGTCCTAAGGTATAAGCTTGGATGGGAGCCGTGATGGATATCAATGAAGATGGATTCTGTGTTTATTTAAATTCAATGCAACTTTTATCTATAAAAACTTAAGTCACCTTTTGGTAGTATGAAGCTTTTGTTTAATTAAAAACGTATGTGGAAATGTTTATGACTTTTAAAACATATGGGACCTAATGTATGAACTCTGATATTTTGCTATGGCATCGAATGAAATCTTATCTTAAAACGTCCATTTAAGGTCGTTTCCTATATCTTGATTGTTGTACTTTGACGTAGCACCCCATTGTTACCATTCCGCTGCATACCAGAATTTGGGGGTGTTACAGATTGGTATCAAGAGCCAAGGTTATAGGGAACTGGGTCATTTTCAAAACCTAGTCTATAACCAAAATTTTTACAGATTTTCTTTTCTTTCATTTTCAAAATACAGAATCCTTCATCGCTGATCTGATATCCGCGCGCGCATTCCCTGATCTTTACTTACTCTTCTGATTATCATTGTTGTATTATATATTTTATATATAATACTTGGTTTAAATTCGATCCCTTATGTCTATCTTTTAGCGTATTACTATTCATTCGTATCGGTCGATTATATAAATATTGACCATTCTGATTAATTCATGATTATTATAGAATTCTTATTTTCTCGGTTAGTATCATATACCTCGACTCAATGTACTCTTACAAATTCTTACCGGATTTTGTACTTGTATTATTGACAGAATCATGCCGCCCAGAAGATTGAAAAAGAAATCTATTAAGAGGTTGGTGGAAAAGCGTGTGGCTAAAGCTATTGAAGAATACGAAAAGTCTAGGGCTAATCTAGATAGTGCTGGAAGTTCAGGAGGAAACCCTGGGAATGCTGGAGGAACTATGAATGTGCACGGTTGTTCGCACAAGACTTTTATGAATGGAAAACCTCACACTTTTAATGGAACGGAGGGTGTTGTTGGGTTAAGGCGTTGGATAGAAAAGGTTGAGCAAGTGTTTGAAACTTGCAAGTGTGCTGAAGAAGATAAGGTTATGTTTGCTGCTAGTACTTTCGAGGGTCGTGCGTTAACATGGTGGAATGGGAACGTGCACACTCTAGGGCTCGTCAATGCTAACCATATTCCGTGGACTAAATTCTAGACGATGATGACAACAGAATACTGCCCAACAACTGAAATCCAAAGGATGGAGCAAGAGCTCTGGACTTTGACTCTGAAAGGAGACGACATTGAGGCATACAACAATCGTTTCCATGAGTTGGCCTTGATGTGTCCTGAATTGGTGCCCACTGAAAAGAAGAAGATTGAAAGGTACACTCGTGGGTTTCCTGAAAGAATCAAAGGAAACATCACTTCTTCTAAGCCTGCAACTCTGCATGATGCCATCAACATGGCCCGTGAACTGGTTGAGCAAGCAGTTCAGGGTAAGGCTACTAGAATTGGTGAAAGCAACAAAAGAAAATAGGAAGACCACCAAAGAAACACCAACAACAATAACCATAACAACCACAATAACAACAACAACAACAACCGCAACCGAAACAACAACTATCACCAACAACAAAACAGGAGGCAGGAAACTGCCAGGGCCTATGCTGCAGCCCCAACTGAGAATAGAGGTTATGCTGGGAATCTACCAAAGTGCAACCGTTGCAACTTTTACCATAGTGGGCGATGCCCTCCAAAGTGTCAGAAGTGCCAAAGAACTAGTCATCTGGAGAAGGATTGTAGAGCTATACTTCCAGGTGCATGTAATGATTTCCTACAGAATGCGACATGTTATGGGTGTGGTGAGAAACGACATCTTAAGAACAAGTGTCCTAAGGTAGGGAACCAGCATAATGAGGGAGCTCGTGCGAGAACTTACGTGGTGGTTGAAAATCGGCAGCAGAATCCGAATGTGGTCACGGGTACATTTCTTCTTAATGATCACTATGCTTGTATCCTCTTTGATTCTGGTGCTGAGAAGAGTTTTGTATCTTCTGCGTTTACACCAACCTTTTATTAGACATGCCCCCAACACGATTTAAATACAGTTATTCAAGTAGAGTTAAGCAGATGGAAAGGTGGTTATACCACACTGTTTTTACGTAGTTGCACACCTTAGTCTTTTTGCTTAATCACGTGTTCAAAATGAACCTACACCTGACCCGCCAAAAGGAAGTTTTGGATGTCATTGTTGTATGGATTGGTTGTCCAAAACCATCGAGCTGTCCTAGATTGCTATGAAAAGATTATCCGGTATTCCTCTCCGCATGGCGAGATTCTTGAAGTAACAAGGCGAAGGCCAGAAAAGAACCTGGATCACTTGCGTTTCTCAAGGCTGATGAAAAAACTTGATGACATACGGGGTTGTCCGAGACTTCCCTGAGGTATTTCCAGATGATTTGTCAGGATTACCTCCTGTGTGAGAGATAAAATTCCGCATTGATCTAATTCCAGGTGCGTCGCCAGTTGTTAAATCGCCATACTGATTAGCTCCGTCAGAGATGCTAGAGTTGTAGAACCAACTAAAAGAGCTTCAAGAAAAGGGCTTCATTCGACCTAGTCACTCACCATGGGGAGCACCCGTGCTTTTTGTTAAGAAGAAAGATGGTGCGATGAGAATGTGTATTGACTACAGGGAATTAAATAAGTTGACTATAAAGAACCGCTATCCTCTTCCCAGAATTGATGACTTATTTGATCAATTACAAGGTGCGTGTTATTTCTCAAAGATAGATCTTCACTCAGGATATCATCAGTTGAGAGTCCGAGAGGAAGATATACCAAAGACCGTGTTTAGAACCCGATATGGGCATTTTGACTTCACAGTCATGCCATTTGGGTTGACAAACACGCCATTATTATTTATGGACTCAATGAACCGCGTCTGCAAACCATACCTAGACAAATTCGTAATTGTGTTCATTGACGATATCTTAATCTACTTAAAGTCAGATGAAGAGCATGAAGTCTACCTGAAGGCGATTCTAGACTTACTCAAGAAGGAGAAGTTGTATGCCAAATTTTCAAAGTACGAATTTTGGTTACAGGAAGTCCAGTTCCTAGGACATGTGGTCAACCGTGACAGTATCCACATGGATCCTAGCAAGGTTGAGTCGGTCAAGAACTAGAAGACTCCTGAATCGTCAACTGAAATCCGTTCATTCTTAGGATTGGCGGGTTATTACTGGAGATTTATTGAGAATTTCTCCAAGATCGCCAAGCCCCTCACCCTGTTGACTCAAAAGAATAAGACATATGTGTGGGGCGATGAACAAGATGAAGCTTTCTGCATTCTAAAGGAGAAGCTATGCAATGCTCTAGTGTTAGCACTCCCTGATGGACCAGACGACTTTGTGGTCTTTTATGATGCATCGAAACAAGGTTTTGGGTGCGTGGTGATGCAGCGGGGAAAAGTGATAGCGTATGCGTCAAGACAGTTAAAGAAGCATGAGAAAAATTATACCACCCACAACCTGGAATTGGGTGCAGTGGTGTTCGCCCTTAAAATCTAGAGACATTATCTTTATGGGACAAAAAGTGTTATCTACACTGACCACAAGAGTCTCCAGTACATATTTAACCAGAAAGATTTGAATATGTGCCAAAGGCGGTGGATCGAGCTGCTCAGTGACTACGAATGTGAGATCAAATACCAAACTCGGGCAAGCAATGTGGTGCCCGATGCCTTGAGTAGGAAAAGAAAGTCTCAGCCAAGGCGAGTACGTGCTAATGAGTTTACTAATTCATTCTGGACTTTAAACTATCATCATTTGAGCGGCGAGCGCGTGTGGCCGAGCGCAGACCGAGCTGGATCTCAAAGCTCCAGCTCAATGGCTAAGAGGATTAGAAAAACACTTTAAACGACGAGATGATGGTGGAATTTACTTCTTCGATCGTATCTAGATTCCCTCAGTTGGTGGTGTTAGGAAACTGATCATGGATGAAGCTCATACTTCTAGATATTCAATACATCCGGGTGCGGATAAGATGTATCATGATCTGAGAGACTTGTATTGGTGGCCTGGTATGAAGAGAGACATTGCTGAGTACGTTAGCAAGTGTCTTACGTGCTCTAAGATAAAAGCCGAACATCAAAAACCCTCAGGATTACTTCAGCAACCAGAAATCCCTGAGTGGAAATGGGAGAAGATAACAATGGACTTAGTCACAAAGTTGCCTAGAAGCAGCGGTGGGTATGATGCGATTTGGGTCATTGTGGATAGATTGACCAAGTCGGCTCACTTCTTACCCATTCGTGAAGATTACAAAACAGAGAAGCTGGCAAGGATTTATATCAACGAGATTGTAGCAAGACATGGTGTGCTAGTGTCAATCATTTTAGACCGTGATGGTCGATTCGCGTCACACTTATGGCAAGCTCTTCAGGAAGCGTTGGGTACAAAACTACACATGAGTACGGCTTACCACCCTGAGACCGACGGTCAGAGTGAGCGTACTATCCAGACGCTGGAAGATATGCTTCGAGCTTGTGTTATGGATTTTGGTGGCAGTTGGGATACTCATCTTCCATTGGTTGAGTTTTCTTATAATAACAGTACCACACAAGCTTTAAATGAACACCATTCGAGGCTCTGTACGGGCGAAAATGTAGATCCCCCGTGATATGGACTGAAGTTGGAGAAAGTCAGCTTATTGGACCAGAACTTGTACAAGAAACGACAGAAAAGATTTTTCAGATTAAGGAAAGGTTGAAAACGGCAAGGAGTCGCCAGAAAAGCTATGCTGATAAGAGGCGTAAGCCTCTTGAATTCAAAGTTGGAGACCGAGTGTTACTAAAGGTATCTCCATGGAAGGGAGTGGTACGATTTGGTAAGAAAGGAAAGCTGGCACCACGATATGTGGGACCATTTGAAATAGTAGAGTGTGTTGGACCGGTGGCTTATCGGCTGAAGTTACCCCAAGAACTGAGCTGTGTCCACGACACGTTTCATGTGTCTAACCTCAAGAAATGTTTGGCTGACCCAGATGTTCAAGTACCTTTGGATGAGATCGAGATTGATGAAAATCTGCGATTTGTCGAAGAGCCTATTGAGATCGTAGAGCGGGATGTGAAGAAGCTAAAGCGAAGAAGAATCCCATTGGTCAAAGTTCGTTGGAACTCTCGGCAAGGAGCTGAGTATACTTGGGAACGTGAAGACCAATTCCGGAAGAAATATCTGAATCTTTTCTGTTAGCCTCAAAATATTGAGTCGAACAAGGAAGTTCGTTCATTATATTAGGTCTCGGTCACTTAATTAATTATATGTTGTAATAGGCTAGACGGGTAAAAGGGCTTATTTAGTAATCTAATATTGTATGTGTAATGGGCCTAAGCCCAAGTCAATCCCAAGCCCATCCCACCTAGAAAGCCCATGGCTCATTAGGGTATTTAAACCATTTTCCACTATGGAAAATGGTGTTGATTCTCATTTGTTCATTTTCTCATTTGCAAGAATTCAACCATCTCATTTTCCTCTCTACATTTCTCTCTCTAACTTCTCTCTAAATTTCTTCCATTTTATCTCATCTTATTTTCTTGTTCATCATGGTGAAGTGAAGATTATTTTGGGTTCCGACATTTGGTATCAGTCGCCTCGGGTGGGTTTAATGCTTATTTTTGTGGTTGTTTATAGCTTATACGAAGCTTTGTTTCAGCTTATAAACTCACGGCCTATTTTGATTTTTATTGTTTTTCGTTTTCTCATTTAGCCGTGTTTGGGCTTTTGTGTTTAAATCTTAATACACCTCTAAGTTTAAACAGTATTGGATTATCTTGGTTTGTGTTTTTAAGGAAAGAACAAAGACACAAATCCACTATAAACTTGGATCTGTGTCCAACACAAAGTCTATTCATATTGTGAAACGGGTTATTTTATCTTAGTTTCTGTCTTATTACCAACGTTTTGAAAAAAAGCACCATTTTCTTCTTGTTTCCGCGTCGGCTTATTTTCCAGCTTATACAAGCTTTTAGTTGGGTTTTTTTTTTTCGTGTAAAAGGCTGAAACGAAGAGAACAAAAAGGCGTACTCAATGTGTTTGATATTTTGACACACCCGAACTAGTTGATTTCATTTGCACCCGAACGAGTTGCATTTATATGCACCCGAACTAGTTGAATTCAATCACCGATCTAGTAGATTTTCTTTGCGAACCGATCTAGCAACTTTTCAAACGGAACCGAACTAGTCGAAAACTTGAGCACCGAACGAGTCCAAGGAGTA
This sequence comes from Tanacetum coccineum, assembly GCA_026074375.1. Taxonomy (NCBI): domain Eukaryota; kingdom Viridiplantae; phylum Streptophyta; class Magnoliopsida; order Asterales; family Asteraceae; genus Tanacetum; species Tanacetum coccineum. Next base: position 52,567 of record BQNB010013822.1, read on the forward strand.
CCGATCTAGCTCAACCGAACTAGTAATCTTTCAAAGAGCCGAACGAAGTGAAAAACTTGATCATCGAACGAGTGAAATTCACAAGAGCCGAACGAAGTGAAAAACTTGATCATCGAACGAGTGAAATTCACAAGAGCCGAACGAAGTAAAAAACTTGATCATCGAACGAGTATCACAAGAAGGACCGATCGAATCATTTTTTTTGAGTTGGACCGAACGAGTTTTTACTAGTGCAAACCGAACTAATTCACGAGAACAAGTCTATACACGTTTAACTCATTTTCAAGTTTTCGGTTTCGTGTGACGGTAAACTACATGACTTGAGACCTTTACCGTTGTGATCGTGTCGCCGTTTTGATCATCGTGGTATATTCACTTCTCACCGACGATAACCGAGCAAGTTTAAAAGTAAAAAATTCAATCGATGCATTTCATTTTTTTTTGAAACACGAATGAGATAAGTTTTGGTGGGAAATGTTGCATTAATTACCAAGTTTCACAAATTGGCACATGCAGCCCTTGTGTTTCAAGACCAATTTCACCATTAGTCCTGGTTGCATAATTAATACTCTTTGTTGAAAGGTAGTTTCACCGTTAGTCCTTTTTCATCAAAATCTTTCACCGTTTGTCCTTTTAAGTTTACGAACCAATAAAGAAAGTTCAAGTTCTTCAACGACAACAATGATTTCAACAACAATTAATCATTGTTTCACGGTTTTTTCTTGATTTTGTAAAATCCCGCAAAAGATACGATTCTTTTCTCGGTTTAAGTCATAGATTTGTAAAATCACGTAAACGTTAATTGAATTCAATCCACAACAACAATCACTTTACCTGCTTAAGATCCTACAAATCATTTTCACTTCACAATTCACGGTAAAATGGAAACGAAAGATACTTTATCTTCGTGTTCGTATTCAGATGAACAAGACATGCAACAAATGCTAAAACAAGCAAAGATCTTGAAAGGTAGTTGCCTAAACGGTCTTAGTGCACTTAAATCAAATTTCACACGGAAACTTGAACAAGGCATCACTAAAAGTGAATTTGAACGTGCATTTAGTCATATTTTTGGTGAAGATGTTGACACATTCACAAGAACGTTCTCTCAGAACATGGATACACTGGAACAACAACTTACCAAAGAAACTATTCTTGAGTCCAACTGCCAGAATGCCTTTAGAGTGCTCAAGACACAATTTGAGAAAATTTTCAGCTCCGTGCTAATAAAGCCTTCAAGTTTAGATGGTATGTATGCAAGAAAGGACTTTCACGCATATACTAGCATGGAACCTCAACTCTTCAAAGAAACAATACTCAAAAACTTTGATTTCATTGAAGATTATATGCTCAAAACAATCATTCATGCACAAACGATTCAGAAAAGGTTGGATGACAAAAAGTTACAGATTCAAGAGTGCACAGTTCAAGAAGTTAAAGCATTGGATGCTATTTCAGAAGACAAAGCAAAAAAGAGTTGCATGGTATCTTTTCGAAAACTTCATTCACACCTCAAGCATCTTTCACACGACAACTTAAAAGGAACTCGAATCGAGTCTGGATTCAAACGTGCATTTGCAACACTCTTTGGTCAAGATGTTGAAACTTTTATAGGCACAATGTTCCTAAACGTGGATCAATTAGAAAAGCAACTTGACAAAGAAGAATTTCAAGAGATTGGATCCATAGCTTCTTTTAAAGTACTCGAGACACAGTTTCAGATGTTCATCAAGTCACGGATGTATTTGGATGATGAATTTGTTGTAATGACACGCAACTACTTTCTACAATACACTCAACTCGCGATTCTAGAATTCCATGACACACTGATCCAACACATGGAATCTGTTAAGAAGTCGATTGATGAAAGAGCACAACATAAACGAGAGTATGACAGCTGGGTGAATGAAAGACAGATTCAGACAACAGAGGGAAAGGTTGATACGGGAAAAGCAGTGGATGCTAGTTTGGTTAACACAGAAAGCATTAGGACAGAATCAAAAGAGCAGGATACAAGCAGCAGATCAGGGAATGATGCACATGCTGATGATGCAGATATCAGACCCATATATGATGAAGAGCCAATGGTTGAGGTACAAACAACTGCTGAAATCAATATCTTTGCTACTGGACAACAGCATACTGAGCAACCTGAATTCAATAATGAAAGAAAGGTTGACCAGAATGCTGAACAATGTCATGACACATATCCTTTGCCTACTAAATTAACTGATAACCAGACAACTGAACTCTCAAATCAATATCTTGAATCTGAAAATATTCGTCTCAAAAAGACCGTTGCCCAATTTCAAAAAGATTTTTTAAGAATGGAAGCACATTGCGTTAATCTTGAACTTAAATATCAAATCAAGCTTTAAAAAGAAGGGGCAACATGGTCTATTTTTGAAAGTAACAAGTAATGAAGCCAAGGTTTAATCAGACATAGATGTAATATAGAAACAATATACATCGAATTGGAACATAAAGTGGCTAAGTTTAAATAAAGAAAATGAGACTTTGAAAAAGCATTACAAAGAAATGTTTGATTCTATCAAGACAACGAGAGCAAAGAACATAGAACACACAACTTCTTTGATTGCAAATAATGATAACTTCAAAGCTCAACTTCAGGAAAAAGGGTTTGCAATCGCAGCATTAAAAAATGAGTTAAGAAAATTAACAGGAAATAGTGTGAATACTAAGTTTGCAAAATCGTCAATCTTAGGGAAAACCGACTTTACCAACCGACTAGACCCAATCAGTTGTTAGACAACCAACTGCGTTTAAGTCTGAACGACCTAGAATTTCAAAGCCACGGTTTGCCTTCCAAGTTGATGTCAATAACGATTTGTCAAAACCAGCCATTTCACATTATTTGCCTAAGGAAAGAGAATCTGCTATTGTAAAACCTCATCACATGATTGGAACCTGCTCATCTAGTATAGCTCAAAGAATACATGGTGTGCATAATCACTACAAGAGGAAAGCTAAGTAAAAAGACAAAAGAAAGCATTATTAGATTCAGAACCTAGTGTGATGCCTTCTGCTAGATCACAAAGCACAGCAAATGGTAGCAAACCAAAACCTAGGATCAATAACCAAAAGTCTAGGAATTGGCCTGCATGTAAGAGTAGTAGCGTCACGACAAAGACTGTGCCCATAGCAGAAAACTCTAGGAATTCTTGAAGTTTTTCTGACTCCAAACATTTTGTTTGCTCAACATGTCAGAAATGTGTCTTTAATGCCAATCATGATTCTTGTGTAACAAAATTCCTGAATGAAGTTAACTCACGTGCTAAGGTTCCATCCAATAAGACAACAAAAAGATACATACCCGTATAGCAAACAAGTTTTGCAAAGAAACCAAAAAGACAGATACCAAAAAGACACAGGTCTTCAATCAAAAAGACTTCCGTTGTGCATGAGAAAACAATGACTCCTAGATCTTGTCTTAGGTGGAAACCAACGGGTAACATTTTCAAGACAGTTGGTCTTAAGTGGATTCCTACTGGAAAGATATTAACCTCTAGCACAACCAAGGTTGACAGTGAACCCACAAATGGTTCAAATGACGATATCACGAACCAGTATGAATGCAAACAAACTCTTGATGTCAGTGCAGGTACACTTAACATACATGCAGGTACATCTTTAAATCCTACAAAGGAAGGACTCCGAGTTTGGTTGCTGAAAAGACTGATATCTGAGAAACCAGGGCTTCAAGGAATTTTCATTTGATGCATAAGCAATGATGTCTGTTCACAACAGTTCAGGCCTCGCTCCTCCACGACAAATGACTTCTGATCATAACAATTCAGAACTCAAAATTCATAACCACGGCAATGAACTGTCACGTTCAAAGCTGGTTTCAAAAGTTGTTTGACTCACGCGAAGTCACCCCTTAAATATGTAAACAAATACAAACATGTATAAATACACAACAAGGGACGAAATCCACCAGCGTGCGTGCGGTCATGGGCGCGCTGCGAGTACCGGCACACACACAACATCTTTTTAAGTATAGAGTGTTCCCGGGTCGTTATGTCCCAACGAGGCTGGAGATGGAAAATCGCAAGACGATTGATAATTGATGTTTGAAAATGACAAGGATGAGATTATGATTGGGCACTAACACTGAATAAGCAAATGCACATAAAAATAAACAAAGAAAATAAGCTGGAACAAGAATAAAAGCTAGAAATGGCAAACACACTTAAAACTTTTAAACTAAGACACAAATAGGCTCAAATAAGCTTAAGGTAAACCAAATAGGTTAAGCTAACTCTAAATAAGCAAATTCAAAAAGCAATTAAACTAAATTAAGCAAGAAAAACTCAGCAGTACTAACAGTAGTACTAACAGTATTAACTAACAGTACTAACTTGGAGTTAGTACTGGTAGTTATAAGTTAGTACTGGTAGCTTAAGGTTAGTACTGTTAGTACAATGAAGCAAGAAATAAGCAAATAAGCTAAAACAGATGTTTAACTAACCCTAATAAGCACTCAGTAATAAGAATAAGCAACTAGATTAAACTAAAATGGCGAATAAGCTAAAAAGTTACAAACTGATACACTATTGAAAACACTTTTAAAAAGGAAAATAAGCTTAAATAAGCAATCAGTAAAGGAAAATGGTTTAATCTACCCTAAAAAGCTAAGGAAATCTTAAATAAGCAGAAAGACAGAGAGCTCGGCAGCGCGTGGCGAGAAAATGAACTAACAGTACTAACTTGGTGTTAGTACTGGTAGCTTTAAGTTAGTACTGTTTCAAAAGTGAACTAGCAGTACTAACTCCAAGTTAGTACTGCTAGTTGAAAATACCCCTTAAAAATCATTTTCCTTTCAAGCTAATTAAAAACAGATTATCAAATAACAAATTAAAACACTTATAAGCGACTTTTAATCAAGAATAAGCACTTAAATAAGCTGAATTGGCCTAGCAGTATTAACTCAAAACTAACAGTATTAACAAATAAACTAACAGTACTAACAGAGAAAGTGATACAAACTACTTTTAAACTAACAACTAATCAAGATAAGCACTAAACATTATGATAAAGCATAAATAAGTAACAAATAAGCACTATAAGCAGTTCTATAGTAAATAAGAAAAGTAAGAAAAAGAGAGACTTACAGAACCCTTGCTCAAAACAGGGTCAAACAATGAATCTACAAGCTCTAGCTTGCATAAAACAAGCTAGTGAGAGTCCATAAGCCCATCCAGAACTGGCTTATCATCCATAAAGTAAGCTGTGGTGTATTTGAGAGTGATTTTTGTGATTTTCTCTTAACTACTTAACTTTTTATTTTTACTTAATGAAAACAGCTTATAAGTAAGCTGTATTGAGAGCTTTTTGAACACAAAACAACACAATTAAGAAACTTAACACTTGGAATTGTAAATTGACTTAAAACCTCAAATTTGCATTAAAACTTGAAAGTGTTACAAAGCTGAAAGTAAAAGCTGTAAATGAGTTTTTACAAGAACTGAAAATAAGCTAAGTTATATTAAAAATTAAAAACTAACTAGTTAAAACTAAGATGCCTCAAAGGCTTACAAAAGGCTCTATTTATAGCCGAAGTCTTCATCTCTTGGACTTGCAGCTTGTGCTTCTTTTGTGAGAGCAAAAACTAAGTGTGCTTGTTGTGTGAGGTGATTCTCAAGCAAATCCCAGCCTTCAATTTCTTTTGTGCTTCTTTGGAGTCAATCTCAGCCATTGAAAATACTTGGGAATGGTGTGGGATTGCCAACATGGCACTTATACAGCTGGGGGGAAATAGTAGGGTGGTTGAAATGATTTTGGCTAGGGTGTCGAGTGGTTTTGCAGGGTAGAAGGTATGGGACGACATCCAAGTTGTAACTGGGTTTTGTTGGGGCGGGAAAGAAGGCTTTTGGGTAAGTAGGCAGTTTTGTCCCCTCAAGTTATATAACTTGAATGCAATCTTTGCCCGGTTTGCAATTTTGACCCTTGTCTTTTAATTTTTGTAATACAACTTGAGGTTTGGTAATTTTTAGTCCCTCAAGTTGTATTTTCTTCACTTGGTTGACCTTTGACTTTGTCCTTTCCATTCCGTGCTTGGTTTTGGCTTTCTTTTTGGTCCTGCTCTTGAATATCCGTTCCTGCACAATACAAATGCAAAACATACAAATACGATGTATTTTGGTATGTTTTTAGTCATTTAAGTCCGTTTTTAATGGAAAATGGTATGTGTAATTAAGCACATACCACCCTATCATACAGCTCATTGGATAAGGTAGTAACTACCATCTTTAGAAACTCATATTGACCATGGACTATTAAAAGAGCATCTGCTTCCATATTTTTAGCTCCTCTTTTGTACATAATTTCATAGTCAAACCCCATAAGCTTTGGAAACCACTTCATTTTTTTAGGAGTAGTAATTCTCTGTTCTAACAAGTACTTGAGGCTAAAGTGATTAGTCTTGATGATGAAGTGTCTGTCTAAAAGATTACCCCTCCATTTCTCTAAGGCTTGAATCACAGCTAAGAACTCCTTTTTAAAGGTAGACAAGGTTTGATGTTTTGGTGCTAAAGTCTTGCTGACAAAAGTAATTGGATGACCTTTTTTTGCAGTACAACACCAACACCCACACCAGATGCATCAGTCTTAATTATGAAGGTTTCATTGAAATTAGGCAATTGCAAAACTGGTACTTGAACCATTACAGTAGGTACAGGCCAGTCCACCATTTTTTTGGGTAAAGATAGGCCCGTCCACCATTACGTGTACCTTGTGTGGATCAATTGCTACCCCTTAATTTGAGATAAAATGGCCTAAATACTCCACATGTGTTGCCCCAAAGATACATTTACCAGCCTTAGCATACAACTGTTGTTCCTTCATTACTGTTAAAATTTATCTCAAATGTACCATATGATTGTGCATCAGGGCTATACACTAATATGTCATCAAAAAATACTAGTGTAAACTTCCTTAGAAATGGTCTAAAGACTTCATTCATAAGTGATTGAAGGTGGATGGAGCATTTATATGTCCATATGGCATTACTAAAAACTTATAATGGCTCTCATGTTTCTTAAAGGCAGTCTTAGCTATATCATCCTCATACATTCTAATCTGGTGGTATCCTGACCTGAGATCCAGCTTAGAAAATACCACAGACCTATGTAGTTAATCAATGAGCTCTTCTGTCAAGGGAATTAGGAATTTGTCTTCCATAGTTTGCTTGTTTAATTGTCTATAGTCTATGCACATCCTCCAACTACCATTTTTTTCTTAACCATGACTACAGGTAAAGAAAATGTGCTCTGGCTATGTCTAATAACACTTGATGCAAGTAGTTCCTTAAGCATGGCCTCTATAGCATCTTTTTGTGTGGGTGGGTACCTATAAGGTCTGATGTTAATAGGTTGAGTACCATCCTTAAGGGGTATTTTGTGGTCATGACTCCTTTTTGGTGGTAAGCATATGGGAATTTCAAACACATCAACAAATTCCACTATCAAATGATTAAGTTCAGAGGGAGTGTTTGGCATACCAGAACTATGTTGTGTAGAGTTATTTGGAGACATCATTTGTAGCATTGAAGTAGGATAAACACACATAGCCAAATTTTTAGATTGCTTTTCAGAACTTGAAGCTTGTTTTCCATTCATCCATTGCACCACTGGCTTAGTTGATCCCCTCAAAATCATAGTTTTTCCTTTATAAGCAAAAGTCATTCTTAGATCTTGAAAGTTGAATTTGATGTCTCCTAAGGTGGATAGCCATTTTACTCCTAACACCATATCATAACCACCCAGAGGTAACAACATCACACTAGCAGAGAAGGACTCCCTTTGTAACCTCCAAACAAAGTCAATACACATGGTGTCACTAACAAGTGTCTCACCTCCAGCTATTGTTACTTGCAGAGGACATGTAGCCTTAACTTTACATCCTACCTTCTTAGCCACACTAGTGTTTAAAAAATTGTTGGTACTTTCGGTGTCAATTAGAATATGCAATTGAATTTTCCCTACCAACCCAATGACTCTCATGGTTTGATAGTTTTGGACTCCATTTAAGGCATGTAAAGAAATTTAAGGGACCTCAGTTAATAACTGATCAAGATGATTGGTTTCCTCTTTAGCACTAAACACAATTTCTTCCCCTTCCTCAAATTCCTCTTCATCAGCAAATACTTCCAACATGTAAACTTGCCCTATACATTTATGGCCAAGCACATACCTCTGATCACAATATAAACACAAATTCTTGGCCCTTTTTTCCTCCATTTACTTTTGAGATAATCTCTTCCTAATTGGTCCAACATGAGGTGTAGCAACTTTATTCCTCCAATTCATATTAGGTGCAGGTAAAGGTAGAGGTTTAGGGATGTTAATTTACGTTCCACCACTAGGATAATTGCCAAACTTAGGAGTGGGAAGTAGTGATGCCTTGTTCTTTTTCTTAACTGCCTCATTAGTAGCATCTTGCAATTTTGATAAAAAAAATAAGCAATTGCTAGTGTCTGAGGCTTAAACATACTAACAACTAACTCAATATCAGTAGGTAATCCAGCCATATAGAAACCAATGGCCTGATCCTCTAAAATTTCCACCCTACTCAACAACATATCATAAGCATTTTGATAGTCCTCTATACTAGTTTCAAACTTGCAGTTCTTTAATTCAGCCAAATGATCCTCAAGAGAGTTCCCAAATCTTTGCATAATTGCACCTCTATACATTAACCATGGTACAATATCACTACTAAGAAGCCTCATAAATTGCCTATGCCACATTAGTGCGATATCAAACAAGTGAATTGAAATCAAAGATACATCTCGATCATCTGGCACATTATCCACTTTAAAGAAATGTTCACACTTATACATCCATCTCTTAACATCCTCATTTCCAAACTTTGGAAATTCTATCTTGGTAACCCTTGCAAACTGCATATTTTATCTTTGATCACCTTGGTTTCTTACAATAATACTGGTACTAGCCTCCATAGCTGCTTTCCTCATTTCATCTCTGAGCTTCTCCATCTCTTCTTTCATTAATTATGCAATTTGACCTCTCAAACCATCCATGATCTCATCAGTAACAGCTGCATTGGATCTTGTTTGAGAAACCATGATGTTTGGGTCAAGAGCATAAATTCTTCACAATAGACTCTAACTGAATTGTAACTAACTAACAAACTTTTAACAGACTCAAAAACGTATTTGTGAAATGAAAATGGAAAAGAAGAAGATGAATGTAAACGTATTTGTAATTGGGCGCGAATGGATAAAATTGATGATTTGTGGTGGTTTATGGTGGTTTTATAGTGCTAGAATGAAATTCTAACAGAATTTCAAGAATGTATCTGGTCTAGAAAAGGGCTCTGATACCAATTGATATGTACTTCTTAGATCTCAACTTAAGAAATGGTAAGAAGTACTAGTTCATACAAAAGGATACTTAATATTAAAGAATGAGAATCAACATGTAGAACTAGAATTTGTTATTAGAGAATGAATTATAGTTACATAGTAGTATGATTACAAGAATACAAGTGCTGGTGAGACTAAGAATCTGAAGAAGACTAGTCAAGCTCCTAAAGGTATTCCAGTTGGTCCAAAATTAGGATTTAAACCTATAAAATAATATAGACATGTTCCTAAAAAGCATACTACTAACTCTAGTGGTAATAAGAAGAAATGTGTGGACTCTACTAATAAGGTTAGTGAGTCAAATCCTTTTTAAGTTCTTAATTCGTTTGATAATGATATGGAGATGGGTACCAATGGGGGACGTCAAATTTGGATAATAACGGGGCTAATTCAAGCGGATCCTCGTTCTGGAATGTCAAAAATAGTAGTACCAGTACTACTCCTATTATGGATAAAATTAGGAAGTTTGAAAACTTAGTTATTGATGGCCAAGCTATTCTTGTGGATGAAGCTGGTAATCTTTTAAAAAAGGTAGAGTATTTGGGTGATCATGATAGTGAAGATGAGGTTGCATCAGTTGATAAATGATATGGCTCGTGATTTGGCTTCAGAAAGGACTGGATTTGGCACTCAAAGTTTGCTGGAACAATGAAGAGATTCTTATGATAATGGTGACTATGACGAAGACCCGTACGATAATGATATGTATGAAGGCCATGATCTCTCTAAAGAGATTCAAACTATATGCGATAAATTGGATATCCGGGTTCGAGGTCGCAAGAAGCAATAGATACTTGTTTCTTTTATCTAGTTATCTTGTGTACCTTCCTTTAAGGTAGTAGTTTTGCCTATGTAATGGGCGGAGATGTGGGAATCACCCTCATCCTTTGTACTTAAATGTTTTTTGGCGTAATAAAATTTACCGGAAAAACCCTTTACCCAAAAAATAGTATGATTACAAGATAGATGAAATGTAAATGACGATTACAATATTTATAGACTAGAAATAATAAAATGAAAATGGGCGAGAAAGTCTATTGCTAACAAACTTTTGAGTTATGGTGACTTTTATGTTGACTTTTCTTGACTTTTGAGTTTCACCATTTAAGAACATATCAAATTTCAAAAAGCAATCAAAACCCTTAGCTGCAAACAACATAAGCAAGGTACAACCTCCAAATAACAATAAAACCCTAACTTTTATTTTAAAAAATTAGAAACAAATTCCTCAAAATGCTTACCTGCAAGTAGCAACGGAAAGTAACCTACAAAAAATTTTGAGAAAATAAGAAATTAAAAAAACTCCAAATTCTAACAAAAACCCTAATTTCAAAATGATAAAGACATTGAAAACAAAAAACTAAAAACCCACATAAATTTTATAGGATGAAACTTTGAATAATAACAAAACCCCTCATATTCTGAGATACCCTAATTTCAAAATCAAAAAAAATAAACAAAAACCTTAAATAAAGTACATACAGGAAAATATTATGATTCACTGCACAAAATTTAAAGAAATAAGCTTTGAAGAAGCTTTATGAATTCAATATCATGCATGTGTAAAGATTTGGAGAAGAAGAAGCTTCAGGAAACAATATTATCTATGTGTGTGTAAGAAAGAATATATGAAAGGAAAAAATGGGTCGGCCCGATTTATATCCCCTAGCCCAAAAGCCACCAAGGAGCCCAACAACCCAATACTACGTCGTTTTAACCGGCTATTTAGTGTTTATATAATTCTTTATTTGAGTGCTTTGAATGGTCATGGGGGTGTAATCGAGTCAAGCCAAGATCAGTTTGACAGGGCTTGAATTTGGCTCGAAAGTTAAAAGGTGGCTTGAGCTTGTCTTGATAGCTTGACGAGCTTTAATCATCCAGGCTTGAGCTCGGCTCGAGTAAAGCTCAAACTCGGCTCGAAAAGCTTAAATTTATACATATAGAATTTTAATTGGATAGTTAAGTTCATTAATAAAATCAAGAAAATACGCAATGAGCAAAAGAGATAAGAACTTATACAAAACATTCGGGAGAAATAGGGTTTATATTGTCACTCTACAAATATTTAATTATTATGTCAATATTTACCTTAGCTTTAATGTTGTTTATACGAATATGTATAATAAAAATATTTATGTTCTTTAAGGCTCGAAAAGTTCGATAAAAGCTCAACTCGAGCTGTTAAAAGCACGAGCTCGACTCGTTATGTATTTCGAACTGGTTTATTGGACTCGTGCTCGGGTTTGAGCTCGATAAAAACTTGACTCGATCGAGTCAAGCTTATACTCAAGCATGAGTTCCTTGATAAAAGCTTGGCTTGTTGGCACTCTAGCTGTGGATAGCATTCAAAAGCCTATATGGAAAGTTGGAAACAATTAAATGAGACGAAGATTACTTTCTTTGTACTTAATTTAGTTAATTTAGTTAATTGAGTTAGCATGTGGCTTGATCATAAACCAAAACATGAAGGTATAATGCTGCAGCTTGCTCCCTTTTTTGTTGTTTTACTTGATTGCACCAGTTAAAATTTTGATTTTTAACCCATAACTTATTTGATCTTGAGTAGAATTTTCTTGGAATTGTTAAGGGTTTAAGTTTCACGCCTTTCTAAAAAACGGGGGTTTAAGTTTCACAGTTGATACCAAGGGCTTAAGTATTAATTATGTGCTTCATGTCTCAATGAGATTGCATATGCATGCCTGAAATGTCTTTAACAAGCCAAATGATGACGTATAGTCTAACATCGGGTCATGAACCCGACCCACGAATACTATTTATACCTGGACCCATGACGAATGGGCCATAGCGACACCAATACAGACTTCCAAGGCCCAAACGATACTGCTACGGGAAGCCCTAACATATGGGCTATCAGACAAAGTAATTAGCCAATTGAGGTCCAACAGGCGCACACCGCGCAGGTATTTATAACATCCTTTTACAAGCGAGTTTCTGAATCAGAGAGAGGGCCCACTCGTTATTAAAATAAAAGGATGGAGGGCCTCGTGGTTATTCACCTAATATTATGGGACGAAGCGCCCAATAGGGTTTTGGTTAGAATATCAGGGGCACCTAGGCTTCTCATCCAAGGGACGCCCTCACAACCTAACTTTCTACTAAAACCCTAAAACCGATTAATTACTCCTCACGCCGGAGGATAATCGTGGGAGACAATCCCACGGTAGCCCTAACGTGCTTTTCACGCCTTTCTAAAAAACGGGGGTTTAAGTTTCACAGTTGATACCAAGGGCTTAAGTATTAATTATGTGCTTCATGTCTCTATGAGATTGCATATGCATGCCTGAAATGTCTTTAACAAGCCAAATAATCCCCATTTGATGAGTTTCGAGTGAACAATTAATCCATCTTCTTGTAAGCACCCTGCCCTATCATCTTGTTTTGTGTATTTAAGAGAACCGTCGATTTGCTCATATAGTTAGTTTCTTTCCAAACTAACAGTAATATATTGCTAATAATTGAAACACACACACTAAAGTATATGTGTATCCGAATTAGCAGCCTTTAGGCTTCGCTAGGGTTTTAAACCAACACCACAACACAGTTTCCGATACTTTCTTATGGGAGTTCAGGATAAGGTTCATGTAGTAATATATAACCCAACAACACAGTTATGATGATATATATCCAATAAAATATGGCTCTTTACTCAAAATCTGATGTATATGCCTTGTGATGATGGAGATTCCGGAACAAACAAAGGCTTGGTGGATAGATAGGATCTTCCTTTGATATTTGAATTACATAAGAGGGAGAGATAGTCTTCATTAAAATATTTTAACTAGTATAGCAAAAGGGTAGAAAAAAAAGCCTCAAACTTAGTAGACGCTGAAGCTTGTATGTACAGAAACTACGCAAGTGCTAGACAGATACCATCATATCCTAAGCTACATGTGTTACATGCATACATGATACATAGATAAACTACAACACAGTAGAACTAACTTATAGCTTGCAGGTTGGGTTAATTGATAACTTATGATCAGTTTGCCACCTCAAGATGTTGCCGCTTGGTAGAAGTTAATTGCCACTCCTCTCATTTCAGAAGGTGGAAGGATCACTTGATGAACGGTGGAGTATTGTGGCCGATGTTGGTAAAGACAAACTTGTTGAGGTCGCTGACATGGCTTATGTCCCATTGTCCCAGAGCACCCTACAATAGCAATATCTACCGTCTTTGATGCCATTAAGAAGAAAATTTATATTAGAAGTTACAGAAAGGTTTTCGAGTACTATGATTTATGATGAAAGTTTGTTGCATGTTATATGCTGCTTAAAGTTTAAGACCCTTTTATAGAGAGCATGATTCTTTCTTATCATCTATCAAGTATTGTTAGGAATAAGCATAAAAGAATCTAATAATTTCAATCATAATTGCCACTAAAATAACTTTGAATCAATTCCATTTTGTCAAGCAGGTAATTCCGCTATGGATCGAGAATCCAAGAAGGTATTAAGTTTATACGTAAATATCCTGCAGCAATTTATCAATTATTTTGTATACACAACTATCAGACTTTATTACAAAAGACATAAGGGACAAACTACAGCTTCAACCAATAACCAGTTCACTCCTAGTTAATTGAACAAACATCCCAAAGTTACCCGCTAGATTTCCTGTCTTCGTTTTGGGAAATTCAAATAGTTGTTGATCTCTGGCTTAGCAATAGGAGCAAAAAAAAACAAAAACAAAAAAACACCATATTTTTTTGTTTTGTGTGTGTGTGTGTCTATGTGTCTCTGGGTGTGTGGGTGTTTGTATTTTCAGTTGGTCAATTGGATAGGAATCAAGTGCGATATTCTCAAGCTTTTGGAGTCTGCTGGTCGATCGGAATCAGGGGCCTCTTTTTTTTCTCTGCCCTTTGAGGTAATTTGTATCCCGTAAAATTGGGCTAGTATCTTGGCAATAAAACCTACACTTTCACTAATTTTTCGCTGAAATAGTTTTCCGGAGTAACTATTTTACTTGTTATGAGATAACGATTCAATACTTCTGGGAGATGTCCAATTGTTCAGTGATGATAGTGGTTTCAAACAATAAAAGGCTCATATAGCAAAAAAAATTAGCTACTGTAGTACAGGGGTACCAAAAACCCTCAAACTAGTAGAGATTAGCTGGAGCTTGTCTGTACACAAACTACATGAGCTAGACAGATGTTTTTATCTCCCTAATAACATATGCTATATGCATGCATGTATAGATAAAGTCATAAAACTACCTAGATTGGGCTTATAAAGTACTAATGTGCCAACTCAAGATGTTGCTGCTTGGTAAAAGTCAATTGTCACTCCTCTCATTTCAGAAGAAGGACGGATCATTTGATGAATGGTGGAGCATTGTGGCTGATGCTTGTAACGGCATAACTGTTATTGAGGTTGCTGCCTACCGTTAGGCTTACTACCCTTTGGCCCAAAGCATTCATCGACCACCATGAAACAGTCTAGCCCTACAATAGCAAGATTAGTCTTCGATTACATCAAGAAAAAACAGTTGTTTTAGAAGTTATAGGAACGTTGTAGTTTTATAAGATATAATGGAAGTTTCTTTTTTGTTTTAGGCCGAATAAAGTATATATGAGAGAAATCTCCCTTTATAAAGAGCAGATTTCATCTTATTTAGTATTTGTTTACAGGAAAAAAGTATGGAAGAATATAATTAATTATTTCTAACAGAAAATGGCATCAAAAAGGCTTTGAATCAATTATGTATGGATAATGAGATAGAATACTTTCACAGAAAAGCTACGAGGTTTATACATATCCTGCAATAACCTTTAAGTGGTATGTATATGATATTGACTATTACAAGTATTTTCAAAGACTTGAGGGATTAAGCTTCAGCTTCAATCTATTGTTTTTTTTTTTTTGGCTTTTTGACCAACTTCAGAAAGTTTCCGTAGAGAATTGAAACTTCTGCAGATCCTCTAGCTATCAAATTCAGTCCCAACTTTGCATACGTGCATTCTCTCTTATGTGCTTATTACTTGTGTCTCTACGTAACACAACTAGAAAATTGTCTTTAGTGAGACATTGAATGTAGAACATATTCAAAATTATCACTAAAGCCTTCTAGGTGTCATCCAAACATAGAAAATCAAGAATGGGTAAAGGAGTAGGTGGTAGTTAGAAGCCTGTGGTGACATATATAATAAGAGCATGAAAGTAGGTTTTCACCCACTTGTGACATAAAGTTTCTTAAAAATATGAAACTTAAGGCCCTTAACAAATTAAAACCGTAGACTTTTTTTTAAGATAGCACTACATTGAATATACTGCTACTGTTTGTTGCTATACATAGTAGTTTTTCATAGTTAACATACAGATGAAACTTCACAATACAATCACGTACTTCGTATGCTGTTATGAGTTTAAATCCACAAAGATGATTATACCTCTTCTCATATACTAGAAGAAAATTATTATTTGCAACAGGTATTTAGAGACACATATCAACGAGCCATATATATATATATGGTAAAAACTTTGCTCCATCTGTATCGTGCCCAATTTAAAGTTTCACTCTCATTCTGTAAGGAAAAATTGGGTCACAAAAGGTCCAAAGCTGTTCTTACACTCTTCCTGCGTCACTATAGATTATTAATTATCGAGGTAAGACTTTACTAATTCTTTGCTATGTGCGTGCACAACTTCTACACACCTTGTCCTTAGTGACTGTCTTTTTACTTTTAGTGACATATAGAGTGTGACAAAGACAAAATTAATTAGTGATACATCTCTTGTGGCAAAAGGTTGAGATCAAGCACCGGCAGTGAAGCTTTGTTATTGAAATTCTCTTTACCAAATCTATTATCAGGACTCCTTTTTTTACTTTATATAAAATCTTTTTCCAAGGAAATCTATTTTTGTTCTATGAGGTTCCGAATATTATTAATCAACAAAAAGGTAAAGCATAGCAACATGCTTATATTAAATTAAAACAGGAAAGACTTGTCTATATTGTCTCAATCAGGAAGATTTGGTCCTAGATATTGTTTATGAAAAGTGATTAAAGGCATTTAGATTATTTGCCATTTACGGTTAATTATCACAAATTGGTCATGCTTTCTACTACACACGCATCCCTAATTTTTCTTCTACGATTATCGCAGATATTATGATAAAACGATAATTTTTTGTTTTGAACAGCTTTCATTAAAAACTAACAAGAAGCTAGATAAGGAGATACTCCCTCCGTCCCACATTAAGTGTCCACTTGACTTTTTCAAAGTCTTTTTTCTTCAACTTTGACCTTAATGATTTCTTCTTATGTTATATGATACTTGATGCAAGATATATGAATGGATAGAGTTTTGAATATATTTTTCGTTGGTATAATTTTCGTTCAATATTATATAACACAATCAAAAATATTTATGGTCAAAGTTGATGAAAAAATACTTAAAAGATTCCATTGTGGACACTTAATATAGGACGGAGGGAGTATATTATCACCATCATAAGCAATACTTATACCTTTTACACCATTTTAGCATCACCATAAGCAAAAACATGAACACCATGTTTCTTGAT
>BQNB010013823.1:0-76393 GCA_026074375.1 Tanacetum coccineum
CAACCGGGTTTTTCGGCAAAATCCGGCTTCCGGTTACCTGACCGGTTCATGGTTCAACCGACCGGGTCAACCCGGGTTTTAAAACACTTATATTAATACATAATGATTTTATTATGTAAACCACGTATATAATTATTAGTTGTACTAATATCACAATGACAAAATATTAAACACGAGAAAATTTTATATGCCCGTATATTAAACAAAAAAAATTAAAATAAAATTTGATTAATGTGTAAGCCTCGTGCGTGCATGGGACTTATGACTAATCTTAGTTAGCAATATAATAGCTTATTTGAAACTCTACAATCATACAACCAAAAAGTTATAAAGCTTATTTGAGAATGACAAAAGCTTGATCATATTCAATAAAAAGATGAATATAGCCCACAGACAAGAATTACACAGTTTAAGAAAAGTGAATTAATTACTGGTTTGGTTTCTATGAAAGCTAAGAAAAGACAGTTTCACCCTTTGATAATTCATTTATGCGTTCTTTTATTTACGTAAACAAATCTAACTAGTGAATTTAGTAGTGGACAATTATTTAGGGACGTACCAAAAAGGAGAGATGGACTATAATATTGGGACGGAGTAGTATGTATGATAAACTTATTATTATAGCTTGATAATTGACTATAAGAGTTTAAAATGTTAATAGATAAATATTATTACAATAAAACAGTGTAAGCAATAACAAACTTAATTTTATTATCTTCATAGAAATATAAAATTATTACAAAATATTTTCTAACTCAGTATTCTTTTTGAAACATGTATAACTTATAAAAGGAATATCATTTACTCTCATTTAAAACCATCATAAATACATAACAAATACAAACACCAATCAAGAACAAAATCCCATATAAATGTATTACGTATTACAAAAGGCAAAATTTTAGCTCTAACTTAAATGCTATAACAATATATTAGGAAAAAACATTATTACATTAATGACCTTTGAACATAATAAAGAAGTCAAAACAATTAAAAAGTAAAAAACCATTAACTTCATTACAAATTTACCATTTTACCCTTATGATATTATTCTTTGCACCCCATTAATGCAACATAACCCAAGGGTAAAAAAGTAAATTCACCCTTAAAAATAAAAAACCAAACAGGAGTACAAGCTAATCGAACATTCGAACTGAAGAACACAAACATAACATCCTATGGTTATTATTATTAAATGTATTTTAAGAAATAAGAATCTTCCATAATTAGATTTTAAACCCTTAAATTCCAACAAATTTTTGTATATATATCCAACCTTAAACTCCCCAAAATATTATATTTTTATAAACCCTTAAAAGTTTCAATTTTTATGCAAAGATTGTTGTTCTTGATTACAACTAAAGGTATGATTTTTAGTTTTTTTTTTATATTTTTTGTTGTATTGATAATAGGTTTTGTATGATTATGTTTAGAGTTTGGATTTTTTATAAAAAATGTGTTTTTTAGTTGCATTGATTGGTGTTTTAGGGGTTGAATGAGTGTATGATTGTGTTCAGATGTTTAATCATTTGCATGTTTTTCATCTGTTTGTTATGAAGTATAACTGTGATCATAAGGTATGTGTGTTATTAGTCATTTTTTGAATTTTTTTATTTGATTGGCTGGGTTTTTTTTTTTGGATTTTATAAGTTTTAGGGTTGTTTAGATTGGAATTTATATTCGAAATGTGATGTTTTTTTAATGTTGCATTGATTTCGAGTGAGATTAAGTGTATGTATTTGGAAAGATTGGACTTCTTTATTGACCGCCGTTATTTCAGGATTCTTGGTGTGGTTTTTGTCATTGCTACTTGTTATGCTTCCATCACGTGCTGTGTTTTGTATCATTATTAGTACTTGTTGTGCTTACTTCACGCGCTGTGTATTTATTATGTGTCAATGAACACATCACCCGGTTTCCGTGACAAGACTGAAAATCCCATCTTATCATCTCTTCCAAGCATGTCAGGAAACACTTCAACTCCAAAACAAGAAGACGTAACCAAATTTTTACAGTGCTCGCTGGTTGACCCTAAGGCAATGGCTTCTGAACATAAGTTCAATCGTCATGGGGACTTCAAAAAACTTGCAAACGATGCACTTGCACCCAATGCTTCACCTGATGATCTTCAAAAATCAAAAGCCGGTCTTCGTGAATCCATCACTAAGGGCAGGTAAAAGTTTCTTTAATTTTTTTGGGATTACGAATGTATTTGGTTTACTAATTTGTGTTCTTTATCCGGGAACGTGTGAAGATCTTTAGTGAGAGCGTGTTGGCTGTCAACAAGTGTTTTCCACATATTCCAACAAAACAAAGATCACGGCCATCCTTTTCCATTCTATAAAATTTATACTCGAGAATAGAGCGTTAATTTATATTATTTCGTACAGATATTAATACGCAGTTTAAATGTGAAATCATGTCCTTTCTGTGTGATCATAGTGGTGAATTCGACAACCGTGTTTTATATACATTATTTGCCTCTAAAGCTATCCAGTTTGAGTTTTCTTGTCCTATAACCTCCCAACAAAATTGAAAGTCTGAAAAACTAATTCACACCATCAATAATCTCATTCGGACCTTACTTTTTCAAGCTAATCTTCCACCTACTTTTTAGGTTGAAACGCTCAATATGTCCATTCACCTATTAAACTTTTTATCATCCATTTCCATTAACAATGAAATACCTTATACCCTCTTGTTTGGAACAAACTTAGATATAGCCTTTTACGTGCCTTTGGGTGTTTATGCTACCCTCACCTTCACACCAATCATAAAGTTGAACCACGTGCTACACCTTTAATCTTTTTGGGCACGCTTCCAATCATCGTAGGCATCGTTGTCTTCAATTATGCACAAACAAAATAATTATCTCGTGCCATGTTACCTTTGATGAAACACTCTTCCCATATGGCTCTATCTAACCCACCTCATCGCCTAACTACACATTTTTGGATGACTCAAACGATGTAATCACTCAAGCCATTCGTTGTGCCACCTACTTTCTCCAACCTGAAGTTGAACCTATAACCCCCAATGCCCTATAGCACTCCTATTGATACTCTAAATCATATAGCGCCTAATAGTCCCTACAAACCAGACCAATCTCCAACCACGGCCCAATGTCAAACCAGAGCACAACATACACCTACTCTAATCGCTTCTTAAAATCAACAAGTGACCCAACAACTTTAACATGCTAAGCTAGATCCGTTAGTATTTACTTATGATTGCATGAAACTTAGTATGTAGATCTTTTCTATGTTGCTTCTTGTGATGGATGTGCGCGTTAGGCTTTAGAAAACTGGCCATAAGATATTAAACTGGCATAGACGTCTAGGGAAACGCGAGTGTGTAGAAACGATACTATCGGTAACAGTCTTTACACTACCTTACCCCTAATATGGTTGATCCCTCTTATGATATTTTAAATGCATGTAATGTACTCTTAGGGGCCTTGTAATAGTCTTTTTACTACCTTACTTGTGCGTTGCCTTAACGGAATATTACATAGATGATGGGTTCGTGTAATTCGTTCATCACATAGAAAATACTTGCACAGATCATTACAAGTGTGACAAAGCAACAAAACTAGGAGAAGCAAACTAAAGAGTAGTGCATGATTAAGTAAAAACGTTCGTTTATCATATAGTTATCACCAAAGTAATTAAAGATATATAATTAGATTAATTAGCTAAAATAAAACCAACCTCTCAAACCATGATATTTACCTGCTTTTATAAAAACATAAAACAAAAAAAGAATCGTCCCTCAACCCCGTAGATCTTTGTTAGATTCTGTTCGAGCCTCCCCAACCTATTCCCCTAGATAATGATAACAACCCTCAAGTCTTACCTTACTACACAACAACGGTTAGGTGCTCCGCCTAGGGAGTTGTAAATTTTGTGGTTTCAACGACTGCATCAACCTTCCAGGGTTTCAGGATTCTGTACATCCTGATTATCACAGTGGTCTCTTTATGGCCTCAAGCATGCCCTTAGAGCTTGGTTTTAGCATTTTGAATCGTATATTACTCGTGTTGGGTTTCATCACAGTCGTTGTGACTCATCTTTGTTTGATACTGCTTATTTTTGAATCTCAATATCGGATATAATTTGATATGTTCATCTCTTCTGCAGTTTGTTCTTCTTTATATCAATGAGGGCTGCTTCAACAAACTTTATTACTGTGATATATCTACTCTACCTGGTGGGATCAAAAGGTGCAGAGAAAAGAATTATCCTCCTTTTGTTAAACTTATTGACAATTTTGACGCGATGTATCAAGCTGTTGCAAATGATGACATTGTTTTCACATTCCTAAGACCCCCCCCCCCCCAAGAGCCACTAGGGGCTTGCCATATGTTTTTGGTCTAGTCCATTTATTAAGTTCATTACCGAATAAATAGTGGCCCGTTAATTAATTAATTAGTCTAACCAATTACTTAACACGCGTTAGTCGATTGTGAGATATTTTACTAATATAAATTACGTAAATACTCAATCATTTTGAATACATTATATATGATGATACCTCGGTGTATACGTGTATGACCCCATACACTCACATATTTTAGCCATATAATTATTTATTATGATATGAGCATTTCTAAAAATAAAAGTCCAAGGTATTGAGATATATATTAATACACGAGACTCATGTAAAATATTATTTAGTCCTTTACTATTTAAAATTCCCATATATGATGATAACAAGTTTAGAAGAAAACTTCTTACACATCTTTATGATACAACAACTAATGATAATCATGTATAATATTATTTAATTTCCTATTTATAATTCTCACATATGCTTATATAATTTTTAAAAGAAGATTTCTTTTTATAAATGGTTATAATGCAATGATTCATGATAATCGTCTTTCTCTTTAGAGTTTAAGTAATCATATTCGAATGGGTTTACACTTTATATGCGGGGTTTAAAACTAGTTAACTAATAAAAAAACAGGATGCAATTTTTTTAAACGTAATATTAAAATGAAAAAAAGCCATAACTTCCCTCATCCACCCCTTTCATCCCCTATCTTTCCAACTTAAAAAAAAAACACTCAAGAACACCAATATGTGTAGTTTCTCTTCCCATCCCTTATCTTTCCATCCTAAAAAAAACTCGAGAACAAAGTGTCAAAGAAGACATCCGATTTATTAACCAACGGATAAATCTAAACAAAATGAGAATAGTGGTATAAAAATAAAACATAGTATTTAAAACCTAATACACTCAGAATGGGTGAAGTCTAAACATTTGAGTGAACAATGTCAAAACGAGATGTAACCGAAGTATTGAAACTAACAAATGAAAGCCTCACGTGTTTAGTCATGATATGTGTCGTATTAATTTAACTAAACCTTATATATACTAAATTGTTATGTTGTAATAAGGTGCAACACTTCATTATGTCGTGTTATACTAAGTTGGATGTATGTTATATATATATTGTTCGGACTTGCCGAAAGTTGTTCCGCATAAGTACTCTGAGGAGTTGTCCAAAGCTAGAACTAATGGTTATATATTTTTCACATACATATGTACTACTAACATTGCCATTTTTGAGATATAGATTTCATGGCTGTGAGTTATATGGATGTGATTAGAAGTGAAAACGCAACTGTAATTATATATGGTAAGTATATACTGTTATGTTAAAAAAAAGTATATAATAATTAATAATGAGAGTACTTGTTTCGGTTTAGTACCGGTTTACCCGGTACCGAGATCGGGACTACATATTTTGGTCGGGAAAAAGTACGGTACCTCTTAAAAGGTGCGGGTACGGTACCAAAACGGTACCGTGCTCATCCCTATGTTGGTGTATTAGATAGCAAATGCTTATGTTGGTCAATTTTAATCCATGTATATTCAAGTTTTAAGATACTATAAGTGGAAGTGGCAGTTTCGTCATTATGCTTTACAATCCGAGTAACAAAGAGGTTGTGAAAATTATATAAATGAAGAAAAGGATTGCATAATAAATGAACCTATCTTATTAAAAAAAATCAAAGTTGTGTGTATACAAGGGAAATTGTGCCCCAATCTGTTAATGTATCCAACCGAAAAACAAAATTTCCTAAAAAAAATTGTTTACAGTGTAAATCGATAACCAAAATAAAATCAAAAGTTTTGTCTTTCTGGATATGGTAAATCAATTTTAAACGGTCATCTTGATATCCGATAGATCATCCATAGGTATCTCGAGACCCATAAACTCGTCATCTTGTAATATTATGTCATCTATTGTGTTCAACCATGAACCCAGATCCTGACTTTGTTCACTGGAAGCGTCCCCAAGAACGTCCATTTCAGGAATCTCTAAATGCGAGAAGTGAAGTGGGGGCTCATCTTCAACGTTGTCCTTAAAAGAATTGCTGCTTTTGCCTGTCGTTTCAAATTCCTGACACCGTTCTAATGTCTGTTTGACATTAGCTAAAGCTTCCTTCTTTGCAAGTTTGGTACCGGCACTCCTACCTCCAGGCGCATTAGGGCCATAACAACTCTGCGTTAACATTTATTTATACATAAAACCATAATCAATAAACTGTTTCACAAGATTTGACAAGTGATTAATAAACTCGAAAAAATATGATCAATAAATATTACCATGTATTTCTGGTAAGCCAATACCGTATGCTCGTCAACTGAATCTTGTTTGGATTCCCTACAAATATATATCATAAGTCAGAATGAGAATAATGTTGCTTGTTGCATACAAATAAAATATAGTTAACGGGAAATAATAACACTACTTACTTCTCTTGAAGCGCCTTTGCCTCAGTAGTAGTCTTTAAAAGTTTATCGAGCACGCTTGTCTTTCTGGAAACCTATTAAATGATAGTATAAAGATATCAAGATTTAATTACTATTTTTTCAGTTTAACGATAGAGTTTTCATCTTTAGATATATGTACCTGTTCATGATACTTATTTCCAAGGTCACTGATAAGCCCGTCGATATCATCATCCAATTTTTGTACTGCATTAGGCTGAAAAAAAATGTTTTAAAAAAAGTAAATTATCAGTGAAACATAAATCTTTTTCTTTAATACATCTGACACATAGTGGTTACGAAAAACAGTGTTTCGGGTCTAACTCGACCCCTACAAAAAAGACCCGTTTTGACCCATGACCCGACCCCACCAATGTATTAGAAAAGAGAGCACCAACCACTAGTTCCGGGCAGAGTCCGATACTCTGAAGCTCCAAAAGTAGTCTATTATCCATGGACATTGTATGGTAATCTGAAACGCCATCTGTTTCGTCTTCAAATGCCGATGCATAACGGTTAGATTCAGTGTCATCATTCTCATTATCATCACCTTCTTCTGTAATCAAAGCCGAAAGGAGTCTCTGACAGAGCGGTATGTCCCCATAACTATCAACGTCAGGTTTTGTGGTAGGCAAAACCGAGTGCATACTTCCCTGTAAAAATATTATAAATTGATCAGGAAAAAAAAATTACAATTGTATTTGAAAATAAGAAGAATTACCTGTTCCTTCAGATAGGAAATGTCGGTATCGGATGGGAAACTAAAATGGGGTTCAATTTGATTCCAGAACGGGCTGTGTACAGCAGGACCTGCAAACGTTAGTCCGAAACATTATATACCTGAACCAGCTAAAGATGCAAACTTTATGTCATATAAGAAATCTGGATACGAGACATTAAGCTATACCAACACTCGAAGGTTTTGGGCGTGAATTAGAGTTGCGATCTGAGGGTCTCCTTGTGTGCGGTCGAGGTGGTTTGCTGCGAACACTACATGGAAAACAAGTATCAAGAACAGTTCGTAAAAAAAAAGGAATCATATTTAGTTAAAAAAATGAGAAATGCAAAACCTTTTAGGCTTGTCAAGAGATAGTTTTGCGGTGCTAAGCTGTTTTGGAATTTCAACAGGTGCAGAAAACCGAGCTGTAGCAACACCCCGTCCCATTTTACGGTCATTTCCGTTCACCAGCTTCTTCTTTCTTGTAGGGGGGACTAAATTTGACACCTTTTGAACATTTTGTCGAAATTTAGTATCACCCAACTCCTTGATTTCCGATGATGTAGATGACGGACAATTTACCGGGACTCGTTTCGTGAAGCCCGAACCATTTTTAGTACCGGAATCCAAGGATGGAATATCATCATTACTAGGTACAACCGGGACAATATTGGTTCTTCTTGCGGTACGTGATATCTTTTGGGGTCTTCGATCAGCCCATTGTGTTATTGGTGGAGATGAAGAACTTGCTGGCTGTGTACGTTTACGGTTGGTGGGACCAACAGGTCCACCGTTCTTGCTTGCAGTGTTAGCCACAACCATTGATCCTGATCTTGGACCTCGAGCAGGTGCATGAAGTTTTGCGTTAGTAGGACCACCCGCAGTGTATTCTTCTCGAACACCAATCCTAATAAAACCATATAAAACATTATAAAATTACTACTAATGTTTGAACAAAAGCAAAAGCTGAACTGACTAAACAAGTCTCGTACTTATTAACCCCTTTGATATTTTTACTCTCCTGCTCGGTCTTCGGGGTGAAAGAATGTGCACTGATACTAGCAGCTCCGGGCCTGCATCAAGATAAGTGAAAAGTGTCAAGAAGATACTTTTGGTATTTCATATTCGTGTTGGAACTGTTTTATCTTATTATTACGACATGAACATGGGTCTTTTGTGGTGATTTTTACGCATTAATTTTCTTAAATGTCAAACACTCAGAACTGATTATCTAATATCAGTTTCAAACGCATACTAAAACACTTGATTATAGGAACGAGAAGTTAGTACCATGGATCCGAAGGAATCAGTTGGCCTTGAAACATAGAATCAGGAAGATTCCTAGGCATATATTCCTTGTTTTCGGTCCCCTGTAATCCGATCATTAGATTTTTTGACGAAAACCGAACTTGTACTCGAAGCTGAAGTCTGCATCCCCCCTTTATTACAGAACGCTTTTCCTCTTATTTTTGCATTTTTTCCATCCATCAGCTACATAGGCAAATGCACGTAATCCTCACCCTGACACTATTACTATGGGGCCACTTTAACGCTTCTCTGGTCCTGAGTCTACACTCACACTTGATATAGCAGAGGCGTTTGGACGCACAACCACCTTGAAGTTTCTGGTCCTTTGTTTTGGTGCGTATTTATCCCTCTTTCTTCAGCTTTCTGCTGATTAACGTCGATAACATTAGGGGGGCCCATCCTAGAGACACCACATAAAGTATTTGGGCGTCATCTTTGTTTTGTTGGAATATGTGGAAAACACTTGTTGACAGCCAACCAACGCTCCTCATCTAAAAGATCTTCACACGATTCCCTGAAAAAGAACACAAATTCAGTAAACAAAATACATTCGAATCCCAAAAAAAATTAAATAAACTGTTTACCTCCCATAAGTGATGGATTCACTAAGACCGGCTTTGATTTTTTTAAGATCATTAGGTGAACATTGGGTGCAAGTGCAATCGTTTGAAAGTTTTTTTAGAAGTCCCCGATGACGATTGAACTTATATTTCAGAAGACCATTTCCTTAGGGTCAAACCAGCCCCCCCGAGCACTGTAAAAAATTTGGTTACGTCTACTTGGTTTTGAGTTGAATTGCTTTCTGACAAGCTTGGAATAGATGAAAGATTGTATTCCTCTAAATAAGCTTTAAAAGTTTGTTTTGTTGTATGATTGTAAGAGTTTTTCAAAAAGCTATTATATTGCTAACTTTAGATTAGTCATAATCCATGCAGCGCACGAGGCTTACACATTAATCAAATTTTATTTTAAATTTTTGTGTTTAATACACGGGCATATAAAATTTTCTCGTGTTTAATGTTGTCATTGTGATATTAGTACAACTAATAATTATACACGTTGATTACAATAAAAAATCGATATAATGAATTAATATAAGTGTTTTAAACCCCAGGTTGACCATAATTGATTCAATATGAATATAAATATTCAATACCATCATAATACTTTCCTTTCTTACCAATATTCATTACAGCATAATAATTTTGTTACTTGTCTCACTTATCAATGTTTATTGCCATTCTTTGATTTCTTTCTCGGACGCTCAGTATCCTCATCATCAGATGGCGACTTAGGAACAACCCTAATACGAACCATCTCCATGTAGAATCCCTTGTTCCACCCTTAAGACACATGCAACCTCCTCTCAGCCATGTCACGCTCCATACGAGCCCACTCCAACTTAGTCTTAGTCTCAGCCAACCTTTTCTTCAATGTGGCATTCTCCCCGCTTTCCAATACCGACACCCTCTCGAGAACATTACCCAAAGCACGCTCGACATTCTCCAAATCATGATTAAGTAACTCCCTTTCTTTCTCCCTAATTTTATTCTTGTATTTGAGAAGAGAAATCTTAGTTTCGCATGTACCCCACTTAGCCTCCATCTCTCTAGCTCGAGCACGTGACGCCTCTAAATCACGCCTCAGAGCCCACGGTGCTAAATCGTCAATTATTAGATGAGTCACGAGCAGAAGATGACTCACCCATCTCAAATAGACCTCTTGGGAAGGTACGAGTGGCATAAGGCTTTTGGGTAATAGTCTCAGCAATAGCCTCGGGTGCAACATCAACCTCCTCGTCCTCTGACTCAGAATCAGATGACACATAATCAGATGACACATCTCCAGGTGGTGGGGTTTTGTCACCCTCCACCTCATAAGGAAATATCAACTCAACATCATCCTCGAGCTCAGCATCAACATCTTCCTCAGGTTCTTCCTTGGGATCTTCTTCAGGATCTTCTTCAGGATCCTCATCGTCATAATCAACCAAATCAATATCATCAAGAATGTCAACCATTTCATTGGGATCATGGATATCTGCAACTTGGTTCGGCTCTGGAACAATTGGGTTCACTTCGGGAATAACTTCGTTCGGCTCGTTAAGATGATTAGGGTCCTCCATGACAATCCGCGTCGTATAAATATCTCGTATTAGTATTAAATAATTACATAATTAACATTTATATTCAAATAAATGAAAATTTCATATTATAACATATATATTTTTCCATATATATATCGATAAATAAATCCTTCTCATTCTTGTCCATCGGTAATTCGGAGATTCCGCTTGCACAGTTATAGTTAAAAAATTTCAAAAATCCTTTCGTTCATGAATTTTTTTTTTGAAAATCTTTTGTTCTCTATAACTTAAGCTCTTGATACCAATCTGTAACACCCCCATTTTATCTCATCTCAGCGGAAGGGTCATTTGGGGTGCTACGTCATAATATAACAACTCAAGCATAGAAAACGACTCGAAAAGAGACGTTTTTAAATACATTCATTCAAAATAAAAGTTTACATCATAGGTCCCAAATTGTTTCATAATTCATACAACATTTTTGCAAATCATCTTCGAATGACTTTTATTTAATGGGCCTTCAAAACATTTAGGTTTCCATAAGCGACAACCAAATTCTCCATTGCCGAATTACCTTCAAGGACCTGAGATAAAACATGCTAAAACGTCAACAATAATGTTGAGTGAATCCATAGAGTTTATATATATAAACAATAAAATTTCCGAACACAAGTATCATTTCTCAATATTCATCAGGATATAACGATGTGGCCAAACAAAGTTATATCGGGGGATTATTTATAAGAAGAATATCGATGAATAAGAACTTCGGGCGTAAGCGCGTAGATCAACCGAGACCTATACAAATTGTAACGGGTCTTAGGTTTCTAGTCGATAAAAATTAACGATAATTCATAAATTAAATAAGTATATGTATACATGACTAGTTTATATTATGATCATGCTCTTGAAATATAATTTTTCAAACTTAAAGTTTTTCTAGGTTTTTAACTTGTTTTATTAGGCCTTTCTAACTATATTGTCCAAATTGGACCAAAAAGCCCCAATAGGCCAAAGCAAGCCCATTACGTTATTAGGTTGAAATTTATTAACCCAAAGACCATGTCTTAGCCCATTATTAAGACCCAAGTGGGTGGGCTTAAAGCCAAGGTCCAATATGTCTATTTTAATACATTGGGCCTAGTGGTCCAATTAGGCCTTATGGCCCATTTAAGCTTGTAAATGAGTCTTATTATAAATTTTTTCCGTGTTCTCGAAGTCGGGACATGTTTATTATCATAAGGTTTACTAAAAACTCCCAAGAAGTGGGTCCTACCACCTCGGGTTTTAGTTGTAAAAACGTTTTATCATTTATAGTGTTCGTGTAGACGTAAAATTTTATATACGTTTAGGTTTACGAAAATAGTCGTATTTTAATAACCGTAAATGATATAATTTGAAAACTTTACATCCTTAGTTTCATATTTAAGTATAAATTAATAGATGCCAAGTTACTTTTATATTTATTTTAAGTATACATATACTTGTGATCAAATCACTACATAAAGGTCAAGTTACAACTTGGACTGAGAAAAACTCATCTTTTCACTTTTTTGATGCCATTACAAACCAAAATGAAATTGGTTTTGATCATCCAATTGTTACAGAACACTACATATTGTATCTATTGCACAATAGTTTTTAAGTTTTTAGCCAACTCAAGTACTAAGTATGACTTCATGTGGCATCTGTTACAGCAAGGTCAGAACTAGGTGTCTTTTAGTAAAATGGTCATAACTTATTCAATTTTTTACTTCATTAGGGTATCCAATTAGCCATAAGGTTCATAACTCAATTCACTACAACCTAGTAAATCAAATCAACCTTTAAGCCAACCTAAAAATCCAGAACTAGTCTGTAGAACAACAGCCCAAATTTCAATGATTTCAGCAATTTTTTTAATAATTGATTTAGTCATTTCTTACCTAGATCTATGCATGCATGTATCATTTTATTTCTTGATCATCATATATCATACATGTACATACATAAAAATGAAATCAAAAACATAAATACAACAAGAACAAGTAAAGATTATACCCAACAAAATGAGGAAAATGGTGAATAAATGACCAAAACAATGGAAGCCTTCTACACCACTCTTGATCTTTACCCCAATTTATTTTAGACCACCATTTTTATTACCCAAAAACTTGATATTTACTTGTAAAACTCCAGCCCCAAAATGTATAATAAACCTTCTTATAACTCCTTTAGATCATCTTCAAAATGTAGGGTTATACTTAGGGAATCATCTTAGCTAGTGTAGAATTTATTTGATCTTGTAAATTTTGTGAATTTGTGTTTGTGTTGTGTGTTTCTTGGCGTCAAAGGAGAGGAGGGAAAGAGAGGAATGCAGAATTTTTTTGTTATAAAGTGATTTGTGTGTGTGTGAGATGGTTTTATATAAATGAGGCATGCAATACATGCAATTTGGAAGAGGTTGAATGCCACATGGTTAAACCATGTGGCTCCTTTGTGCCGCCCCCACATGGGTGTGTTTTTAGTGGGATGAGTTTAAAAACTTGTCCCACATTTTGTAAATGCGGGTATTTTCAAAGTCCGATATTTAAAAAGGTACGATTTGTAGTCGTTTTTCGTAAAAAGTAAAAATAGTACGAGACACGAAAAATAAAAACGAACATAATAAAGTTATTTATACGGAAATTCGATAACATAAACGTCGATACTTAACGTAGATTCTCCCGGTTTTTTCGTTGACTTACTCAATTGCCGACGTAAGACCCTAATTTCTTCTGGTTAATAGTGAGTTCACATCTCAACGTAAAAATGAAAATTATATTTATACTCTAGAATAAAATAACTACCGTAATTTTGACTGGATTGTCACAATGATTAATCCCTGACAAAAGGATTAAATAAGTCTCAATTAAATGTAGTAGCTTATAAAGCAGGTCTAGAATCAGTAGAGGCTAGACTAGATGTTTATAATAAAAAGAATGGGAGGGGTTTTTGAAGACGACAATAAAGATTTTAAAAACTTTGATATTAAATTGAGAGATAAGCAACTAACGAGCTTAGAAAGAAATCTGAAAAAGCTAAAAAGGAAAGAGATGATTTAAAAATTACCTTAGAAAATTTGAAAATTCATCCTAAGAATCTAAGCAAACTATTAATAGAGTCAAGATGTGATAAGTTCAAGATGGTGTGGGGTTTGATAGTCAAGTGGTTGAAATAGTCCACTGTTTGAATATCATGAGAATGAAAGGTAACAGAAACAAGTGAAGGGGACATGTTTGTTCCCCTCCATACTGGGAACTTGTATGCCCCCTAAATCTATTTGGTACTTGCGTATGAGGATGAATAATGTTTTTATTGAGTCATTAACTAGTATACCTGATGTAGCAAACAGTAAAGCTAGAGACTAGTGTGTCAAACCTAAGTATGTTAGTGAACCACTTATTAAAGATTGGATATCAGACAGTGAGGATGAGAATGAGACTGAGTTTAAGACTAAATAGAGAAAACCTAGTTTTGCTAAGGTAAAATTTGTTAAATCTAAAGAGCATGTGAAAACACCTAGGGGGTTTGTTAAGAAGGTAAAGAACAATAAGCAAGCTAAATACCCTAGGAAAAATAGTCAAAGTCATAGAGGCAACCAAAGAAACTGGAATAATTTAATAACTCAGAAATTAGAAAGTAATTTTGAGTTTAAAAATAATGCTTGCTATGTATGTCACAGTTTTAACCATTTAATTAAAGATTGTGATTTCTATGAAAAGAAAAATGGTAGAAAAACCTTATTAATGGAACAATGCTAAGGGGTGAATCACCAAAATTCTCACAAGATTGACTCACCCTCATACCAAAAAGAAATTTGTTCCAAGAGCAATCTTATGAAATCTGGCGCTTAAAAACGCTTATTATTTTTTGCTAGGGTCAAAACTCTTCAAAAGAGCACAATATTAAGTTATATACTGCCAGACCAATTAATACTACTTACCCAAAACCAACAGTGAACTGTGCAAGGCCAGCATCAATTATTTTTAATAAAGCACATTTACATGTTAGAAGGCCATTTAACATGTTTACACCAACTAAGAACAGTAATCTCAATGAAAAAGTTAATACTATTAAGGGAAATGTTACTACTGTTGGGCCAAAAGCAGTAGTAAGTGATGAGGCTAATGCTATTAAGGCCTCAGCATGTTGGGTTTGGAGAACAAAGCAAAAAGTTTTAGACCATGTCTCTAGACATAATGGTGCATCAATGAACTTTTAAAAGATTTGACTATGTTGATGCATAAGGCAGATCCAAGTCTGTAATGGCTTGGGTCTCCAAGAGAGCCTGATTCTCTTACTTTTTGTGCAGGGCAATCCACAGCTAGAATTGCAGGAAAAAGGAGTAATTGATAGTGGATGCTCTAGGCACATGACTGGAAATAAGTCCTACCTCTCAGATTATGAAGAAATTGATGGTGGATTGTTACATTTGAGAGAAATTCCCAAAGTAGGTAAAATCACTGGTAAAGGTAAAATCAGTACAGTGAATTGGATTTTGAAGATATGTACATTGTTTAAAGGAGCTTAAGTTTAACCTTTTCAGTTTCTCACAAATGTGTGACAAGAAAAACAGTGTTCTTTTTACAAACACTGAATGTGTTGTTTTGTCTCCTGACTTTAAGCTACTTGATGAAAATCATGTCTTGCTTAGAGTTCCTAGAAAAGATAACATGTCTCTTTGCAAATGCCATATTAGATGAATCTAATCTTTGGCATAGGAGGCTTGGGCATATAAATTTCAAAACTATGAACAAACTAGTAAGGGGAAACCTTGTAAGAGGTTTACCTTCAAATATTTTTGAAGGTAATCATACATGTGTTGCTTGTCAGAAAGGGAAGCAACATAAAACCTCTTGTAAGACCAAGATTGTAAGCTCAATCAGGCAACCTTTACAAATGTTGCATATGGATTTGTTTGGCCCAACATTTGTAAAGAGTCTAATGAAAAAGATATACTGCCTAGTTGTCACATATGACTATAGTAGGTTTAGTTGGGTTTTCTTCTTAGCCACTAAGGATGAAACTAGTGAAATCCTTAAAACATTTATAATTGGCATAGAAAATCTAATAGACCTTAAGGTAAAAGTGATTAGATGTGACAATGGGACTAAATTCAAGAATAAGCACCTGAATTAGTTCTATGAAATGAAGGGTATTAATAGGGAATTTAGTGTGTGCTAGACACCACAACAAAAAGGGAGTAGCTAAAAGTGGAAAAATAGGACACTAAAATGATCGCTAGACTATGCAAGCTGATTTAAAATTGCCAACAACTATTTTGGATGAAGCAGTAATACTGTTCTGTATGTTCAAAATAGATGTTAAGTTATCAAGCCTCGACAACAAAGACCCCTTATGAACCTTTTCTATTCAAGAAAACCCGCCATAAGTTCATGAGACCATTGTTGTCCTGTTACTATTCCTTAAATACAATTAGATCACCTAAGTAGGAGTTTGTTAGGCTAATCACATTACAATCAAACACACAACGAAATTGCTTGCAAGTTTAAGAGAGAATGATGTTTTTAGAGAGATAAATACACAAAAGAAACTGGCTACACATTTAAGTGAAAGTAAAAATTGATCAACACCATCCTCCGCACTTGGAGAGGGCTTTATATAAGTTGAGTACACGGTTCCGGCCTTGGGGTCTAATTGGGGCTTCCAGAGGTCGGGCTGAATATCTAATAGGTTTAAAAGCAAAAAAAAGCCCGTAACTAGCCCAATTAGAATTATAGAAATTCTGGGAACTATCTAGACTAAACAAGTTCGAGAGTCTTAGATGACCATCACTTTCACATGAATACAAGGTCTATAATATCCCCTAAGGGCTTCACGTTCTGGTTTCGTTCTTTAGTCCTTGGAACATTGTTGTCATGGGAATTCTTTTAAAAGTATCCTTTTGCATGCTTGTGATCTTAGATCTTGATCTTTAACTTGATATACTTTGATAGAATACTGATATCATGGTCTTTGGCCTTGATTTATCTTGTCTTTTGAGATCTCTAAATCTTTATCCTTGAAACTTTATGCCACCTTACGATCTTGTGTTGTTACCCTCATGCTTAAGGTCTTGAAAGCTTTACTAACAATCTCCCGCAACATTTCTTTAGCATGATTACTAGAACTTCATGAGTAATCTTGTCAATGATGTTCTTTTGAGGAAGTGCTTGTATATCAAAGATTGCGGAAGACTTATAACGCATGGTACTTGAGAATTTCATCATGAATTTAATCTTGTCGATTAAGCATGAGGACTTGAATCTTGACCTCGACCTGGAACTAGAAGCTGCTTACAGTCGGGAAACCTGCCAAGTATAGTTTAGTGATAAACATACATAGACAAAAAATTCTTTGTCACTTTCGTCGAATACGGTTATAATAACCAAGGTTCCCCGTTCATCAGTATAAATACTGCTTGTGATCAGGTAGAATTCATAAGAATCTCCTTGACAGGTTTTTGTAGTTGTACTAGCCGTTCTCGTTACCGGAGCGTCTCAAAGCAGACAACACGGTAAGAGTGAATCAGTTAGTTACTTTCTGACTGATTGAGTCGTCAATTCATATATTGGACCATTACCGATATCCAGTTGACACAAGCTTGATTCATATAGAATCTCGCAAGGCACCTATCAAGAGCTTGTTTGTTGTTGGCTCAAGAAGGATTTCCATCGTCACTGTGAATACTAAATAATATCACTCTGATGTTCTGGCAAATTAACTCAATTAAAAAAAAAAGATTAATGCATGTGACGTCTATGATAACCAGAAATGTTGTATATGACGTATGAACATTTTATATATTGGAATATGTTTCCTAGAGAGATTTTTTTGATGGATCTCGTTGGCTCTAGACCTATAAGTGCACATTTGTTTATTTGGTAAACGATGCTATAGCGGCACTGTCACTGATTAACCTCCAGTTTCAATATCAATGATCACGATGAGAAGCCGATAGCAACGTGTTGATCTCCGTGAGAAATAAAAGAGAAATATTTTGAGAGATTCTGAGTGGCTATGGAGGGTTGTGCATTGCATCACTAGGTCTATGATGTCAGTCTTTAATATCATAATCATCTTGTGATTACTGATAGATTGTGTATTAACCTGGTTTCTTCTTCTTCAGCCTAAGTTGTATGAGGGCTTCTCTCTCTTTACAACCCCTTTATCCTTACATTCCTTTTCATATTCTTCAACCCCTTCAGTACTACCGAGGACTTTATGACTAGTACCTTGTTGGTTTGTTCCATACCAAGCTCCTAATCTCAGTTGCATATTCCTTATTCTTTCTCACTATACCTTCCTTTTTTCCCAATCATAACATAGACTTCTACTCTATCTAATGGAGTGTTCACTGGGTAGTATCACCTTCGTTCGGCCTAGATCATGAATGAATATAACCCTAAACCTTAACCACCTTATAACTCCTTGAGAAAACGATTAGTTGGTCGTCTTTTGTGAAATTGCCATGATGATCCATAAACCATTTGATAAAAATAATAAACAACGTTTTTAGATAAATCATATAAGACACATAGAGGTCTCCAGAGTATTACCAATAAGCTCTCCCTCACATATGCACCATATATGAAAGTGTTTTGCCAGGCGAGGGTTTGGGAAACGCACTTATAGATTGAAGATCATGATCCAATATTAATCTATAATGATCACATTATTCACTATTCTCCCCCTCAAAAATAGCATATGTGTTTTTACAAATTTTGACAACTATGAATTAAAAAACAAGTTAATGTCTGTGAATTCACATGCGCCTAACTAAGTCTTATGAGAACAGGAGTGCACGAGAAGAAGAACCAATTATTATATCCCCCCCCCTCATTAATTAATAGATTATATGAAAGTTGTTGGAGTGGAGTTTGTTGAGCCACACAATTTTTTGAAAGAATTGAGAATTTTTCTTTTTGAAAAATATCTTGAAAAATTATGCTCAACAGGAAAATATGTGAGATCTATCTTATTTACCATCATTTTCCTTAGAACTTCTCTTGAGCATTCAAAACTTTGATTGTTTATAAGACATTTCTCAAGACCGAGAAGATATGAACTTCCCGTTGTTTAGGATAAATATACATGAATGAACATTTTCCTTTCGATAGAGTCTGAGTCCTAAGCTGACATTTACTTAGAAGTCCGTATGAGAAATTTTGAAGAGACAACGTTTTGAAAGCATTTGAAACAATCGCCACGATACTTCTTTTATTCAGCCCGTGTTATATTAATCAAAATCATTTCTATGTGCGCAAATGTTATCGATTGTCGAGAGACATGTCGGAGAAGAGTATTTTTGTAGTTTTGAAATTTTTGGTTTTTATAGATTTTATATTTTTATATTTTATAGATTTTATATTTTTATATTTTGATTTTCTGATGTGATATATACACAGAATTACTGTGATTTTACAAGACGATCAAGTTCCTGAGGAGATAAACTGCGCATACCAAGGCAACGAACAAAATAGTTGAATCGATCTACTTGAAGAGCTTTGGTGAAGAGGTCGGCCAGTTGGTAATCCGTCTTGACAAAATACAATTCAATCGTACCCTTTTCCACATGTTCCTTTATGAAATGGTAGTGGACAACGATGTGTTTTGTTCTCGAGTGTTGGACCAGGTTGCAAGATATGGCTATGGCTGATTCCGAATCACAATAGATTGGAATCTTGTTGAAGTGAAAGCCATAATCCGTTAACTGTGTCCGCATCCAAAGGACTTAGGCACAACAAGCGGATAAAGACACATATGCTGCTTTCGCAGTTGACAGCACCGTACAATCTTGTTTATGTTGAGGACCATCTGGACTAACTATATTTTTTGCCTAAGAAAGAGCTCCACCGAAAGTACTCTTTAAGGTGTCTTTACATCCCGCATAATCAGCATCTGAAAATCCGGTTAGTTCAAAGCCAGAATCCTTCGTATACCAGAGACCCGTATTAATGGTTCCCTGAAGATAATGAAAGATTCTTTTAACCTCCTTGAGGTGCTTCTTAGTTTGCATGTACAATGCCTGGTACTGAGCACATAAACAAGTAGCATGTACAATGTCTGGTCTACTAGACGTTAGATACACCAGGGCACCAATCATGCTATGATATTTCATTGCATCGACTGGAGACCCATTTTGATCAACGTCAAGCTTGTCTTTGATCTCCATTGGAGTTCCAACGGGATCACAAGTTTCCATTCCATATTTTTTAAGGATTTCTAACACGTAGTTGGACTGGTTTATAAAGATGCCACGGGGGGATTGGTTAACTTGTAAACCAAGGAAAAATGTCATTTCCCCCATCATCGACATTTCGAAGCGGTTTTTCATGAGGTCAAAAAACAATTGTGTATACCTAGGGTGTGTAGAACCAAAAATAATATCATCAACATAGACCTGTACCACTAAGATGTCATCATTAAAGCGCCTTATAAACAAAATTGGATCAATTGTACCTTTAAAGAAGTGATTTTGTAGGAGAAACGTTAACAATTCGTCGTACCATGCCCGTGGTGCTTGCTTTAACCCATATAGAGCCTTCTTTAACTTGTAGACATGGCTGGATGATCAGCATCGATGAAACCTTCAGGTTGACACACATACAAGTCTTCTTTTAACTTACCATGCAAGAATGCAGTTTTCACTTCAATTTGAAACACCGTGAACGATTTGTGTGCAACATATGCCAAAAATATCCCGATAGCTTCCATTCTAGCAACCAGAGCGAAGGATTCTTCGAAATCTATTCCTTCCTCTTGGCGGTATCCTCTTACAACCAGACGAGTCTTGTTCTGGATGACTGTGTTCTCTTCATCATGCTTGTTTTTGAATAACCATTTCAATGTAAGAGGTTTTATGTTATCCAGAGGAGGAACTAACACCCATACATCAAGCCTTTTGAATTGAAGAAGCTCTTCTTGCATTGATTCAATCCATGCAGGGTCAGTCATAGCCTCTTTCACATTCTTTGGTTCCATAATTCTTACCGCTAATGCGTACATGCACATGTCACCATCGGATCGAAGTTTATTCCTTGTCAAAACTGGTCGTGAGGGTTCTCCTATCACATGTTCCAGAGGGTGATCCTTAGTCCATTGATATTCATAAAGGTATGGTTGGTAAAACGTATGCATGTTCGATGGATCCACATATTGTGAAGATGATGATTCAGCAGCACTTGTGGATGGAGTAGCAAAAGGATTGACAAATCCATTTCCATCGAGCATAGCATTCGGAACATTGTCAGCAACAATTTCAGGATAGAGTGGAACTTGATTAACTTATTGCAGGACATGTAGTTGTTGTGGTTCGAGCTCGTCAACATTCTGTGAAGTGTTTGGAAAAATTTGTAGCTTGAGAGGATGAATTTGTTGGTGCCGGGACAGTGTCTGTTGTTGTAGTTGCCGTTGGAGTCTGAAGGACTTGAGGTGCTTAAGCAGCCAGAACAGTTCTTGGAGCAGCTGACGGTTGACCACCTATATGATCATCATACATAACCTCAAACAGTAAATCCAATTCACCTTCAGTTGGTCGTTGAGTTGTTATTTTTGACGGAGCATAAGGAAGATCGAGTCCTGAACTGATTTGTCCAGAAGTCATGCTTTGCAGCCCGGGTTTTAAACTGCTTTGTTCAAAAGCCATAGCTAAAAGCTCATCAAATGTTACGTTCATGGTCTCCATGATTTTCTTTGTCCTTCGGTTGTAAACTCTGTAAGCACAGGAATTAGCAGAATAACCAATGAAAAAGCCAATGTCACCTTTTGAACCAAGTTTCCCAATATCTTCACGATCATTCTTGGGATAATAGAGATCCCTAAATACATGAAGAAAGGAGATATCCGGTTTTCTGCCATTAATCAACTCGTATGGTGTTTTGTCAAATCGACGGTCTAGTTTGTTTAGCCTTTTGACAAATTTCACAACAAAAGAACATTTAGAACATGGTCTGCAGGATGACCAACCCTGCAATGCCAATTATGCTGAGATAGCATACATTGAAATCTAAGGGTACTAGTATTACTTTTAATACATTTATCAATATAGTAGTATAATCCTTCACATTGTTCACCAATCCCCATAACATTTTTCAGATTCAAATCCTGATTCAAGAAATAACATCTATTCTCATCAAAGGCAACAATAACCTTATTCTCTTTAATCAATTTATGAACAGAAATCAAAGTGACACAATATTTAGGTATAACCATCACATCATACAAAATTAAACCATTATACAATCTGAGATTTCCAATCTTAGAAATATAGGCCTCAGTCTCATTAGGATAACCCACTTTAATTTTAAGATGGGAAATGTCAAGAACATTATCTAATTCTTTATCAGTGTAAGTCATATGCTGGTTTGCCCTTAAATCAACAATTTTTCCATTACTACCAAATTTAGGTTTAAAATTAGCATTAGAGCAAAAAAATTCAAATTTTTTATGAAATATAAAACTTTTATTAAAATAAGTACCTGCCATATTTGCCTGGACATTTTTTTCTAACTTTATTGTCTTTGATGAGAGAGATAATGGTAGTCATTTTTCATCTGTAAATCCAGAAGAAACACTTTGTTTCTTAAAATTTTGACCAGTCTTCTTCTTCCCAAAATGAGCAGGATATCCAATGACTTTAAAACATCTATCAATAGTATGCCCATTAAAACCATAATTCTCATATACCAAGCCAGAACCCCCACTTAGCCTGT
This sequence comes from Tanacetum coccineum, assembly GCA_026074375.1. NCBI lineage: Eukaryota > Viridiplantae > Streptophyta > Magnoliopsida > Asterales > Asteraceae > Tanacetum > Tanacetum coccineum. Next base: position 22,631 of record BQNB010013823.1, read on the forward strand.
TATTATTCAGACCAGAACCTCCACCTTGTCTATTATTATTCACATTACTAGGTCTTGAAGGTCCAAAATTCAAATTCTGATTACTTCTCTAAATTTTTTAGCTATAAGGTACATTAGACACAAAAGCAGAAGCCTGATTCCTTTAAGAGGAACCAGCTATACTACCAACAGCAACTCTATGAGACTCCTCACTAGAAATAGTAGCATAAGCACTTCTCACATCAGGCAAAGTCTCTATAGACAAAATAAAGCTTCTAATTTGCATATAAGAATTATCTAAGCCCATAAGAAATTGCATTAATTTCAACAACTGATTATGTTTCTTAAAACCTTCAGAAGAATCACAAACACATATAGGCAACTCAATCATAGCATCATACTATTTCCATAAAGCATTCAACTTACGATAGTAATCAGCAATAGAAGATCCATTATGTTTAAGAGTATTAATTTGATTATGTAAACCAAACATTATTGATCCATCAACTTTGGTAAAACGTTTCGAGAAAAAAACTAATCAATCTTTTTTTGCTTCAAACTCATGATTTTGTCACTAAACAAATTTTACAAATCAAAAAGTATATCTAAATATGAAATATATACATATAAACGAATCAGTTTACAACTAATTTGTCACTGTACAAATTTCCCAAACCACAGACTCATTCATAAAGTATATCTAAATATCTTATACAACTAATTTACAAAAAGTGGTAAAACATTCATAAGAATCAATATTGGGTGACCTTGTAAAACAAATAGGATTCCTACGTAGTATAACTGTATAAATTTAATAATCTATGGTGGGCCAAGAGTTAAGACTAGATACATATTACTACATTGGACTTTATGAACTTAACAAATGCAGAAATTTCAAGGTTTTGTGGGTGGGCCATGGCCCACCTTACACCCTACATGCCTACGCCATTGAGCTTGGCTCATACTCAGAATCAATTTCTTCTTTTTGAATTCTGGCCATCATGCATGTGTTTGCACTAAACTCTTCAAGCTCTTCCATCTCAGGAGCATCAACAAGAAGAAAATCATTCTGCTCATTAGACAGAATAACCCCAGCTTCATCCTTCTTTACAAGCAACATATGTTTCATAAAGTACTCGGAATCTCAAACTCTTAGCTTTGGACATTCTCATGCATAGTGGCCTTTAGCATTGCAGTTATAGCACTAAACATTAGAAGCATTTCCTACCAAAGATGTTTGTAGAGTTCTCTGTACATTCTCATTCCCAGTCTCCTTCTGAACATTGTTACTCTCAACAAACTCCTCTTGAATATTTGATGACCTTCTTGCAAATCTACCACCATTACCAACATTTCTGCTCTGAATATTTACTTTATCAGCTGGTACAACTGCTTGATTCTTTATGTTCGAAGAGGTGGAAAGACGGTTGTTTGTTGGTGTAGAATTGCGTTGTGTGATTGCACGAGCAAGGAGCATAATTGTTGTAGTGAGACTATCTTCTTGATTATCACAAACTGCATCTCCTTTATAATCGTCATCATAATCAACCACAGAAGGAGGATGTGGGACATAATAAGCTGCTGGAGATCGAAAAGATAAGGAACTTGCATACGTATTTGCTCTAGAAGCATTGATAAAGCTTTCATACTGTTGAAGATGATCATATAACATATCATAGATATCCTTTTTGAGATTCTTTGCCAAGCAAACATTTGTAACATATTTATACCATTCTGGTTGTAAGCAATTCAAAAACTTAGTATCGATTGTCAGATTGTGAGGTATAACTTTTTTTCTGTTTATGTCATTGATGAGTTGTGAAAAGCGATTATACACAAATGAAAGAGATTCTTCTATTTCAGTAGTAAATTTATCAAACTCATTAACAAATCATGATTCCCTTTTAGTTTCACTCAACTCAGTACCATGTATCAGTCTTTTGACTCTATTCCACATATCTCTTGCATTTTGGCATGCATCTACAGAATTATAAATGTCATTTGGTATGGAAATAAGAATGAATTTCATTGCTTCAATGTATGCCTCATAGTGTTTCAAATCATCACCCGTAAGATCATCTTCGTTTTGAGTCCTTTTATCTTGAGTATCAGTAGTAGCTGCTGGTATATCTTTCATCTGATACGGACCTTTGTCAATCAAATGTCGAAGAAACTTTTTTGTCTCCGTCTTTTGGTCAATGTATCTCATAAATCTGTTTGACCATGGTACATAACTTCCGCTTTCGAGCATAGGAGGACGAGTCTCTGACCCATCATATGCAACGCCTGCTGCTGTGCACTCCTACTCGTCATTGTATGTGAAACAATAAATGGATCTTTTTAGACGAAAAGAGTTCTACTTATGAATTTTAATGAACTAAAAGCGTTTAACGACCACAATGGTTCTCGTATACTCTAGCTCAATCGAGTTTTGCCTCTTATCGTGTGTAACCAACAATTGTACTTGTCTTAATAGAAATTAATCTTAAACACATAATTCAAATCCAACCGAAAATGCTCTTAAGCGAAATTACCTAATTCAACCGAAATTCAATTCCCACTATCTTTAGTACCGAAAATGAAGATATTCTACACTGAAAATCAATGTATACAACCCACAATACTTCAACTTCGATCTTAAGCAATTAGAGTACCGGAAATCCCAATTTTGGTAAAAAGTGGTTATTTTGCCAAAAATGACGTTATTTTACCGAAAATGAAACAATTTCGCCCAAAACAGTTATTTAAACGAAAATGCTAAAATTCAGTCAAAAACGGTTATCAAACCAAAAATCCACCAACTTCACCCAATATCGGTCAAAGTTGTTCTCGGATATACGTATCTCAGACAAAGTAGGTATTGGAAAAAACCAAACTCAGACAACTCTTTTTTCAGTGAATGCTAACCTTGGTTAAACTACTTCTCGGCTGCTTTCCACAAATTCGATCAACACATAACCATACTATATCTCAAAGTCGATCAATATCTAATTACTTGCATTATAACCAAAAATCATGTAATTATCAAAAGTATTAATAGAAAACGGTTACAAGACCAAAAATGATACAACTCCTACAAAATTTGTATACGATAAAACCGTAATACAAAATCAAAGTCGATCAATATCTAATTACTTGCATTATAACCAAAAATCATGTAATTATCAAAAGTATCAACCAAAATGAATCAAAATACGATAAAACCGTAAATGATCAAATTCAATTGAATGTAACTGTTTTACCTTTAATTGAAAATGTGTAACTCACTACTATACACAATTTTGATAGAACTGAAATTGTGTAAAACAACTACTTTTCAAATTTGATGAAACCAAAATTGATAAACACTACACTTACAATTTTGATAGAACCGAGATTGTAATACTCGGACACAATACACATAATTACAACTTGATTACAACATGATACAACACAAAATACAAGCGAAAATGAACTCAGATCAATCGAAATGCCAATCTTCGATCATTCTTAACTCGATGTAACATAAAATACAACCAAAAATGAGCTCAATTCAACAAAAGATACAACCGTCGATCACGTCAAGCCACAAATCCGATCACTTCATGTCATATACAAACTGAAATTCACGAATAGATCGCTCTTAAATCTCTATTGGCGTATGATGTCACTTGTTAGGTCGAATAAGTATTGAATCACAATGGGAGGGAGAAGGGAATTACAAATGTCAAGCTTAACCACCCTTCACAAGTAAAGAGGATATTTATAAAGTTGGTGGAACTCTAGGTTATCCTTCTACCCTACCTTTCCCAACTATAGTAAGTGAGATATTTTTTCTAATTAATATCACTTATCCTTATTACATTTCTATTTAAACGTAAAACATAAACTAAACTAAGTACAAATTAAATAAACCACTAAGTATCAATAATTGACAATTTGTAATCCTAACACTGTGTTTTGGAATAGGGTCTAAAAATGAGTAAATTTGACATAAATGCTAAAATATAGTGTGCCCTCACTATATTAAGTATTTGACCATGCTTCTAATCCTCGCACTAGATGATTAAGTGTTTGAGTATGCTTTTTGATTCTTTAATCCTATCATTTTTGTGCCCTCGCTATCTTTATACATCTTTGCAGAAATGATAATTATATCAAATGATGACACATCCCTTAATGCCCTATTTTCTCAAACACTGATTCATTTAGTGATTCATCTAATGATTCACATGATTATGTGTTTGAAGATTGTAGTGAAGCTTTAATGAATTTTCTAGCTGGTCGTGATCTTCAATGGCAATTCCCTAAGCATACTCAAAAGAAGAGCAAAAACCACTTGATGTCCCTATGGAGACAGAGGAAGAAGAGCCAAAATCACTTGATGTCCCTATGTAAACTGAGGAAGAAGACCCCATACCACTTGATATTGTCTACCTACATCTTGAAATTGCTTCAAGTTCTAGGGGTACCAACACAAGAGGTCAAACACATTATGGTCTTAGATCATTAGGACCCATACTGGAAGAGGTAGTTGTGGTCAAGAAACCATACAGTTTGGTGAAAGTGACCAATGTCTTTCTTGGGTTAAGAGCTCCAAAAGCAGAAGTTAGAGAAACTCATAAGTTTCTTGCTCAAGATAAGTCTTTTGACAGGTCTGTAATAACTCTTTAACTAGTTAGTTGTATTTTCAGATATTGATGGTGGGAATGTATGTACTAAACTTTATTTTGGTAATGTATATATGCCTTGAAAGGCTGCTTTTGTAATTGTTTGCATGTTAGATTAGGCGATGTTTAAGAAATGCATTTGTAAATAACCTGATACTTAGGAAATGGATTTGCACCTATATGCAATAAGGTCATTTATATGATGCTTAGGAAATGCATTTGCAGTTTAGGTCATAACCTTGCAGGTTAGATTAGGTTAGATTGGCCGATGGTATGCCTTGAAAGGATGTTTGTAATTGTTTACAATTTAGATTAGGTGATGTTTAGGATGGGTTATAGCCTGTTTGTATGTAGTTGTGATGTGTAGGAAATGCATTTTACATAACCTGATGTTTAGAAAATGTATTTGCACTTGAATATAATAAGGTCGTTAATATTATGTTTAGGAAAAGACTTTGCAGTTTAGGTCATTAATCTGAATTTGGTGCTTAAATATTAGTGTTGGAGTTTGGAAATGAATTTGTAACAATTTGCAGTTTAGATTAGGTTAGATTAGTGATGTTTAGGAAATGAATTTGCAGTTTAGGTCATTAATCTGAATTTGGTGGTGCTCAAATATTAGTGTTGCATTTTGGAAATCAACTTATAATAATTTGCACTTTAGATTAGTGTTAGTTTAGGTCATTAATCTAAATTTGGGGCTCAACAATTTATGTTACAATTTACAGTTTGGAAATGAACTTGCAACAATTTGCAGTTTGGAAATGAGTTTGTAACAATTTGCATGTTGTTGTTTTGTTGTTAGAATCATGCGGAAAAAGATAGCGTTGCAAAGATGGTCCTTGAGGTTTCTTATGGAAGTGGCAAGACAAAAATACCCCCACGTTAACGTCCAATTGGATGGAAAATTGGTCAAAAGACTTGTGAACCCAATTTGGACAACCACATGGACCACTCGTATAATTAAATGCGTTTTAGGACCAAACATGTAATTTCGTGCAAACCACAAGGACCAAACATGTAATTAATTCTATTCCACTACTCGAGAAACCGCTTGTAGCGACTACAAAAGTAGTCGCTAAGTAGTCGCTATAAGTGGCAAAAGTAGACGCTAAAAGTCTAAAACCCTTTAGCGACTAGTCTCAAAAAATTCCGTCTATTAAAACTCGTCGCTAAAGCATTTTAGCAACTACCGGATTCGCTTTTAGCGACTACGCTCATTGACTTGACTTTTATTGCCTCTGACTTGTAGACTTTTATTGACTTTGGACTTTTTGTGTAGCTATCACTACAAGAAATATGGGTTCGGACGATGAAGGTTTTGGCGAGTACAAGGGTGTCCTCGCCAAAATAATTAATTAATTAATTATTTTTTAAATAGATTAATTAGCCAAAATGATTGCGGGGACTTGTGCTTGCCAAAATTTTGGTCAAACTTTTGATAATCTTTGACTAGAAAATGAGTGAGTCTAACTCGAGCATCGGCAAAACTCGTCGTAAACATGATTCTCGAGACCAAAGGAACCTATGGACAGTACGCAGAGGACATTTCATCGAGAAAACGTTTTGCCAAGAACAAGTCCTCTCTGATGGACTCGGTGGTTGTAGTGTATGTAAATTGTTTTTCCCTGTAACTTAGGGTAGACGTGTGACTGTCTTTGTCTTAATTATCGATCTATCTGATAACGAGATTGGGTATTATTGTTGAAAACATGTATAGTGTTTCCATTTATCTAACATTTATTATCATTAATGCCATCAAGCTCTTAACTTCAAGCTTTTATTTAAGCTAAGCTAATTGTCCTCGCTGCATTATGAATCATCATTGCATGCATGATCAACCTATATATAGAATTATGTTTGAATTTAGCCTAACGTTGTCAAACTCGTTAGCAACTTAATCCTAATCAAACTAGTTATGATCGAATGCATAAACGTTGCCAAGAGATCTAAGCTTTGCGATCAGATTATGGACTTCTTTCGATCTCATGTTCTAACTATAAACAAAAACAAAGATAAGATAATCTGTTAATATATAGTCTCTTCCTTCAGGGTTATGTCATTTCCTATTTTCAGTTTATAATCTGTGTGATAGCTTTGGGCTCAAGGTGAATGAAGATATTAAGATGGAAGGCTGGATGTGTCATTCATGGATTCCCAAGGCTGGGTCAAGTCCCTATATAAGCTCCTCAAAATCAGCTTATTAGGATAACTTTCCCAACTCTCTTTCTCTCTAAAATTCGATCCTCTCTCTTTGTAACCCTAATTTCATAAGATCATCTTAATCTTTATATTGTTTTATGGTGGTTGTAAGAGAACTATTATTACTTAGATAATAGCTCCATACCTAATTAGCAGTGGTGGAGTTTATGGTTGTTTTTGGTTAAACTGATTGAGATTAGTTTTATATTGTTTGGTTGATTCAAATTGAGATTTGAGTTTAATAATAAGATCAAATTGTGTTTTTCTTCATGGTATTAGAGCCAAGTTGCTCTGAAATCATTTTCTAAAAAAATTAGGGTTTCATAAAATTTGGGGTTTTTTAAAATTAATCAATAGATTGTTAAATCAAATCATTGGTATTATTAGATTTGTGATTAATCTTACAGATTTATAAGAATTTAGTAAGAATCCTAATTTTGAGAAATTAGGGTTTTTATTTTTTAGGAGTGTTTTTAATCTCTGGTAATTGTTGGTGATTAAGATAGCTTAATCATTTGTTTTTGGGTTGCATTGGAAGCTCTGGGCTATTTACCTAATTTGAGAAATTAGGGTTTGTGATTCTTGGTGTTTGGGTTATTGGATTCTGCTATATTTGCTATTTCTCTTGACTAAGTGAATCAAGAGAGTAGTCAGTTTGGGTTAAATTGATTTTCACTCATTAATTCTTTAAAGGTTTGTAACACCTCTTTTACTCTCTCTTTAGTTGTTAAGTTGAGTTTGTCAACCCTTGATTACCCACCTTAAGTGGTGTGAAAGCATAGGAACTTCTTTCTTTCTTTATCTCTTTATTAGATTGCTAATCATGTCTTTTCATAATTATGTTCATAATTCTAATCATGGTGATGATTATATTGAGGATCCTGGTCGTGTCACCTTGATCAGTAAATTGGATATTAGTATATTTACATCCTAATGATTCTACTGCTCTAACTTTTATTTTAGTAAAACTTAAGGGTACTGAAAATTATCAAGTATGGTCTTGTGCTATGCTTTTGGCTTTAAAAGGTAAAAATAAGACTGGTTTTATTAATGGATCTTGTAAAAGATCTAACATATATGAGGTTCTTGGTAGACAAATGGATAAGGTTAATGCATTTGTTTTTGAGGAACTTTTCTTGGGTCAAACTTTTCAAAAAGGGCAAAACATGTTTGGGAAGAACTTAAAGAAACTTATGATAAGGTAGATGGGTAAATAATGTTTGGTTTACATCATTAGATTCATACTTTAAAGCAAAATCGTTCATATATTGCTGATTATTATCATAAGTTGAATGCCTTGTGGAAACAATTTGATGCTATGGTTGAATGGCCTAAATGTATTTGCAATGCTTCTGAAAGTTTTAAGAAACATAATTAGTTAATGAAGTTAATGCAATTTCTAATGGGATTAGATGATTCTTATATGCAAATTAGAAGTTTTATTTTGTCAATGGAAGTCTTACCTGATGTAAGAACTGCTTATGCTACTATCTCTTGTGAGGAATCTCACAGAGTTGCTTCTGGTAGTATTGTTGGTTCCTCTCAGAGGAATCAGGATTCTGCTTTTGTTTCTAATGTGACTAACAGAAATAATTTTCAAATAAATAATCAGAATGCTAATAGTGGACCACTAAGACCTAATAATCTGAATAATAATAGATAAGGTGGGGGTTTTGCTTTGGTTTGTAAGAATTGTGGGTTCAATGTTCATACTATTGAGAGATGTTTCAAAGTTATTGGTTATCCTCATGATTTTGGAAAAAAGAAGTCAGGACAAAATTTTAAAGGGAAAAATATTTCTAATAATAATTCTGTTGGATCTAGTTCATCTTCTGGGTTTATAGATGAACAAATGGCTACTCTTATCTTTCTTATTAAAGATAATAAAAATGAAAAGAATGTGCAAGCCCATATGGCAGGGCAGTACTATTTTTCATAAAAACTTTAATAAGTTTTTTTGTTCTAATACAAATTTTAAACAAAAATTGGTTTGTAATGGAAAAATTGTTGATTTAGGGGAAAATCAACAAATGACTTACACTGACAAGGAATTAGACAATGTTCTTGATATCTCTCATCTTAAAATAAATGTTGGCCATCCTAATGGGACAGAAACCTTTATTTCTAAAATTGGAAATCTTAAGTTGTCTAATTGCTTAGTGTTGTATGATGTGTTGGTTATACCTGAATATTGTGTTACTCTTATCTCTGTGCCTAGACTTGCTAAAGAAAATTAGGGTTTCATAAAATTTGGGGTTTCTTAAAATTAATCAATAGATTGTTAAATCAAATCATTGGTATTATTAGATTTGTGATTAATCTTACAGATTTATAAGAATTTAGTAAGAATCCTAATTTTGAGAAATTAGGGTTTTTATTTTTTAGGAGTGTTTTTAATCTCTGGTAATTGTTGGTGATTAAGATAGCTTAATCATTTGTTTTTTGGTTGCATTGGAAGCTCTGGGCTATTTACCTAATTTGAGAAATTAGGGTTTGTGATTCTTGGTGTTTGGGTTATTGGATTCTGCTATATTTGCTATTTCTCTTGACTAAGTGAATCAAGAGAGTAGTCAGTTTGGGTTAAATTGATTTTCACTCATTAATTCTTTAAAGCTCTGTAACACATCTTTTACTCTCTCTTTAGTTGTTAAGTTGAGTTTGTCAACCCTTGATTTTCCACCTTAAGTGACGTGAAAGCCTAGGAACTTCTTTCTTTCTTTATCTCTTTATTTGATTGCTAATCATGTCTCTTCATAATTCTGTTCATAATTCTGATCATGGAGATGATTATATTGAGGATCCTGGTCGTGTCACCTTGATCAGTAAATTGGATATTAGTGACCCTCTATATTTACATCCTAATGATTCTACTGTTCTAACAATTATTTTAGTAAAACTTAAGGGTACAGAAAATTATCAAGTATGGTCTTGTGCTATGCTTTTGGCTTTAAAAGGTAAAAATAAGACTGGTTTTATTAATGGATCTTGTAAAAGATCTAACATATATGAGGTTCTTGGTAGACAAAGGGATAGGGTTAATGCATTTGTTTTTGAGGAACTTTTCTTGGGTCAAACTTTTCAAAAAGGGCAAAACATGTTTGGGAAGAACTTAAAGAAACTTATGATAAGGTAGATGGGTAAATAATGTTTGGTTTACATCATCAGATTCATACTTTAAAGCAAAATCATTCATATATTGTTGATTATTATCATAAGTTGAATGCCTTGTGGAAACAATTTGATGCTATGGTTGAATGGCCTAAATGTATTTGCAATGCTTCTGAAAGTTTTAAGAAACATAATCAGTTAATGAAGTTAAATTAATAAAAATGAAAAGAATGTGCAAGCCAATATGGCAGGTACTTATATTAATAACAGTACTATTTTTCATAAAAACTTTAATAAGTTTTTTTGTTCTAATACAAATTTTAAACAAAAATTGGTTTGTAATGGAAAAATTGTTGATTTAGGGGAAAATCAACAAATGACTTACACTGACAAGGAATTAGACAATGTTCTTGATATCTCTCATCTTAAAATAAATGTTGGCCATCCTAATGGGACAGAAACCTTTATTTCTAAAATTGGAAATCTTAAGTTGTCTAATTGCTTAGTGTTGTATGATGTGTTCGTTATACCTGAATATTGTGTTACACTTATCTCTGTTCCTAGACTTGCTAAAGAAAATAAGGTTGTTGTTGCTTTTGATGAGAGTAGATGTTATTTTTTAAACAAGGAAAAGTGTTAAGGGGACTGGTAGTTAATGTGAACGGTTATACTACTATAATAATCAAGGTATCAATAGTAATCATAGTATTTTTAGATACCAATGTTTTTTGTCTCAGCATGATTGGCACTGCAGGCTTGATCATCCTGCAGAGCCTGTTCTAAATATGTTAAAATAATCTTTACAATTTGATGATAAAAAACAAAATGTTGTTTGTGAGATATGTCAAAGAGCTAAGCAGACTAGGGAACCTTTTCCTTTAAGTGATTATACTTCTAAGTTTATCGGTGATTTGGTGCATTTAGACTTATGGGGGCCTTATGAGGTCACTAGTTATAACAACTCACAATTTTCATCAATGTAATTATTCATCTATTAAATTAGATGCACTGTAGTATCAATCTATATATATATATATATATATATATATATATATATATATATATATATATATATATATATATACCACCTTTTTACAGGGAAATTTTCGCTTTATTCCATTATGCAACCTAGTTTACATAACCAAAGTAAACGAGCTCACGCAACCTCTACCAATGCCATCTATATCTATGTTTATATCATGTAAACATCCTAATATGTCAAGTCAATATTCTAACATCATTTTTATCAAATACGTTATCCATTTAACATACTTTTCAAAACATAATTTCAAAACAAACTTTATTCGTTAACGATTATATCAAAACCCTAACTATATGTAATATATACATGTAAAATGAAAGTGAAAAGTATTCAAGACATATGTACAAGTGATCTTAGCACAACATTTGAATATCTTTTCCCTCCTAAATCAAGTTACAACTTTTAAAAGCCCAATGTACAAGTCAATAATGCAAGAAAATCAAATTAGGTCATTTAAACTCCTAAATCACTTTAGCTTCTTACCACCACTTTAACACAAGGTACAAACACTTGATGCATGACTCCTAAACCCTAAACCTAAATCCTAAGTCATCCTAAAACCCTAGTCTAAAAACCTAAACCCTAAACGAAACCCTAAAACCCTAATTTCATTTTAAACCTAAAACTAAACCCAAAACCGTAATCCTAAACCCTAAACCTTAATCCTAAACCCTTATCTTAATCCTAAACCCTAATCCTAAACCTTAAGCTATCCTAAACCCTAACCCTAACTCGAATTAAAACCCTAAACCCTAAGCCTAAACCAAAACCAACCCGACACCCTTTAGTTTCATTTTAAACCCATTTTAAACCAAATTATCTACCACCACACCTCATCACCTCCTTTCTAGCTTGCTTAGCACCTCAAGAAACCACCCAAGCACCTTACAAGCACCTCTATCACCACCCTTGAGCTCCAAGTCTCCTTGTCACCTTTATGATAGCCGTGACCCCTTCTACACCCTTCCACCATTCAAAGCTACACTCCTAGCTCTCAAGACTCACCATGTACCAACCCTTAGTCATCTCTACTAGCTAGGACACTAATCAAACTCCAAAACTTAGGCACTAAGGCTTGTCGAGCCCTATAAATAGCTAAATACAAGCAACCCTTTCAAACATACCTCAAATCTTCATCACAAACACAAATGGAGTTCTAGCCCAGCCAAGGATGAAGTAGAAGATCCCTAAGAATAGAATAGAAGCCAAGAATCAAGAGAAGGACGGTCTTAAATCCATATCTAGGCGTACGAACCCAAATAAGCACATACGACCCATATAAGCTCATGTAAGCACAAAATTTTGTTCAATAATCTCATATTCTATTTTAAATCTTTAATAAGCTTCCTAAGATCCTATATGAACTCTTGTTTAAGCCTTGAATCCTCAAACCCATGTGTTTTTAATTAAAACCCTAAAACGACCCATTTTGATTTTCTAGCTAGCAAATCCTTTTTCTAAACTTTTGATACGTTAGAACATCTTATTTTAGCTTATTCTAATAAGCTATAACCTGCAAATTACTTTCTATGTTGAAAAATATCAAAATTATGAAGTTTGGACTTGATTTGTAAATGTTTTCATGCATAGGGGTATATATCGTAACTTTCTAAATTTTATAACTAGGGGGGCTGAAAATGTCATTTTCCTAAAGTTATAACTATAAGGACCTATCTTGCCAAGTTTTAAAGTTAAAGGTTTAATATATATATACTTATTATATAAAACACTAAACTTATAAAAGTTTATAAACCAAGGGTATATATTGACATTTTTGTATTTTTAAAAATATAAAATATAATATTTTTATATAAATTATAAAAAATATATTTTAATATTATAAGACTCGATTTTATTAAAACCCGATACATTTATCGTTATTAATCATCCATCGACGCATTATAAATCAATTACGTTATATATTTAACTTAATTTAGATCTATCGAATGTTTCGATAGCTTTTGAGTAGAATAATGTTTAAGAATAATATCATGATCACGTTATAGGGATAATTTCATATGAGGGGTTTATTTGAGGGTAAGTTTTGATGTGAGTGATGCTGGATTAAGATTTAAAGTGTCCTAAGCTCTCAACGTTTACTGCATGACCTATGAAATTATGAGTAGCAACGAACTGTGATACAATCATTCATAAAATTATAAACTCCAAATCATGTTGTTAAACTCTGTAAAGTTTTGAAACATAAACAATCAAACTAAGACTTGATATATTACCCAGGTTGCGTGACGTAGCTGTTACTTTCACTTGATATACTTTTGCCATCAATCAGATTTCCCTGTTAAGGTGAGTTCATAGCCTCACTTTTAAATCTTCTAATGTTTCATAAACCTGCGAGGGGGATACATGCTATAAGCCATGAATACAAGTGTTTTTCCAACTATATACTATCCTGATATATTATTGCCCAAGTCCCTACTTTTGCCATTAAGACCCTACTATCATGAATCGTTAATTACTCTTCAGAGTGAGCGCGAATGCTGTGAATAGATCTATTTGGGACTGAACTCCCCAATGGTGTACCCGTTCATGGGGTAACCAAACGCACTTCATTTGAATCACTATGCGGGTGTTTGGCAAAGGCACCCGTTGGGCAACTACTTGTGATTATTGATTTTTTCAAGGCCTCGGTGTCATGAGCTTAGGGCAATAATACTGTTTTCTATAATAATTGTACTCATTGCAATTATTACTATTATGGGTGTATAACAACGTAACCCACTGTTATGATGACTTGTATTCAAACTATTTATCATAAACCTATAAATTTCACTCAACCATTGTGTTGATCTTTTTAGCATGTTTATCTCAGGTAATTGAGCAACTTATGGCATGGTGTGGCACAGACTTGAAGATGGCTAAACTGTTATCATTCAAACTTTATGTTTCTAGATGTTGGGACCTCACTTTTGTAAAAACTTTGATGAATAAATGAATGATAACTAAAGTTTCCAAAAATGTCTCTTTACGAGTCATTTTCTATGATTATGACTGTTGTACTTTGAAATAATACCCCAGATTACCTTCCGCTGCTATATTTGTAAAAATGGAGGTGTTATAGATTGGTATCAAGAGCCACGGTTATAGAGAACAAGGTTGAAACCTTAACTATAAGTACTTTTCTTTTTTCCATCCAAGAAAGTCCTCCGTGCCACTATATCTCCCGAATAGTATGTAAAGATACTTAACTATTATACTGTTATATAAATAACTTATGTTATTTACCACTAGGTTGTTAACAGAGTGATGTCTTCTCTCAACCACCCTACTTCCAATATTGAGGATGCTTTTTCCTCTAACTTTCCGAACTATATCTTGGCTTCCCCAGACTATGTCTCAGCTTCACCGGAAAAAACTTATTATAGCTCTTCAAATACCTCATTTGGTTTAGTTCCAATAGCTTCACCAACTCTTTCACTTTTTCATGATGACCCCTATATGAAGGTCATGCAAGCATATTATGCTAAAGAATTACCTATTCCATCGCAAACTATTGTGCCTCCATCTCCAATGCTATCACCAATGTTTAATCCTTAAGAATTCTTTCTTCCTGAGGAATTATTGCCACCTAAGAAACATAACCGATCATCCTCCTCTACTTTTTCCCTAACTCAAGAATTTGAGATAGGAAAAAGCTCTCGTAAGATAAGTTTGGAACATCACGAGGAACAAATTGAGAAAATTTTGAATCACCTAGATGAACTCTCTCTTGGCCGCATTGAACACATAGAAGACAACATAGAAGGTCTTGGAAAAGGTCGGGTGATCATACAACAAGACTTTGACAATCTGGAAACTGAACTCCAAAAGACTCCTGCTCAAATTACTAAACTTTAAAGAAAGCAAATGGGAAATAACAACAAGATTGCCCTGGCTCGCTTCAGGATTGCTAATCTAGAACAAAAAATCGAAGATATCCAAGTTCATCACCAAGCAAATAAGGAAAGTCTTCTGGATGCATCTTCTTATGATCAAAGAATAGCCAGGACGAGGACCGTATCGGACTACGCTTGGCGTATAGATCCTAGGTTTTAGCTTTTGTTTGAACTAGCCTCGGGATATGTGGTATAAATAACAACCACTTGTCAGAATATGACTTCTCAATGTCTATACCTAGTCAGATTCAAGGCAAGTTGTTCATGATATAATATAATGATGATCCCGTTGTACTTCGTTGTTTCATACTCATTCTATATCTTATATTACGATTCCTCATCATCGTCTATATCATTATGAATCTTACCGTAACCCCTAGAAAATAAACTAATTAGTCAGATGCTTGTTAGAATTCATATCAAATAAGTATCTATGATATCACTATTGTAACAATGTTTATTTTTGAACTTTAAGCATTTTAAGGAAAGACTTGTGATATCATTCTTATTACGTGTTGTCTTATGTTGATAGAATGCCTCCCAAAAGGAAGTCAACATCTAAAGCACCAGCCATGACTCAGGCTGCCATCAAAAAACTAGTTGCTGACAGTGTCGCCACAGCTCTGGAAGCACAAGCTGCAATAATGGTAAATACTGACAATCCCAATAGGAACACCGGACCAAGAGAAACTCCTGTACCAAAAAGAGGAAACTATAAAGAGTTCATAAGCTGTCAACCTTTCTACATCAATGGTACGGAAGGAGCAGTTGGCCTCATTCGTTGGTTCGAACAAACTGAATCAGTATTTTCTCGTAGCAACTGTGCCGAGGAAAACAAAATGACATTTGCTACTGGTACTCTAACTGATGATGCCTTGTCCTAGTGGAATGCATATGCCCAACCTATTGGAATAGAACAAGCTAACAAGATCACCTGGACTGAGTTGAAAAGGCTCTTAATAAATAAGTATTGTCCTCTAACTGAAGTCAGGAAAATGGAAGATGAATTTTACAATCCGACTATAAAAGGAAATGATCTTAAAACCTACGTTAGAAGATTCCAGGAATTTAGCTTGTTTATGCCGAACATATTGGTTACAAACACAGAGAAACTCATGGAAGTTTTATCGTAAGGATTACCAGGTATTAAAGGAATTGTTTACCGATTAAAATGCCTTATACTTTGGAAGAAGCCATTACCATAACTCAGAGGTTAATGGATCAGGTAACAAAGCACATTTCTATGCAAGGAACCAATGATCACAAATGAAAGTTTGATAATAGAAGAAACACCACTAACAACAACTACCCCAATAATCTCATCAACAACTACCAAAACAACCGCAACAACAATAGCAACCACAATAGTGATTACCGCCAACAGCAAAATAGGAGACAAGAAACCTTCAGATCTTATGCTGCCACCCCAACTAAGAACAATGGGTATACTAGAAACCGTCCTTTATGTAAGAAATGAACTATGCATCATACTGACTTGCCACTGTCATTAGTGTCAGACTTTGCAAACAGGGAGTGGTCATCTGACTAGATATACTAAATAAACAAAGGATCAGCAACCAGTATCAGTAATTTTTCATGCCTGTGGAGAGAAAGGGCATTACAATTATCGGTGCTCAAAGGCAAACAACAATACCCACGGAAGAGCATACTTGCTGAGGTCATGATGCTTCATCGAGATCAAAATGTAGTCCACGGGTTCGTTCTTTCTAATCAACCATTTAGCTAGAGTATTATTGCTTCTGGTGCAGATAATAGTTTTGTTATCTATTTCTCTGGAACTTCTACGTCCTTAATATCCAACAATATTACACTAAATAACACTTATGATATTGAAATGGCCAATGGAAACTTAGTAGGCACTAATACCGTTATCCAGGGTTGCACCTTGATTCTTATAAATCAACCTTTCAAAATTGATCTCATGCCAATTGAACTCGGTAGTTTTGACGTCATCATAGGTATGGATTGGTTATCCAAGTATCATGCTAGAATTATTTGTGACGAGAAAGTCATCTACATCCTAATTGACGGTGAAACTTTAATCATCCGATGTGATCAAAGTAAAACCCGACTAAGCCTCATCTCCTGTATAAAAACTGAAAGGTATATATCCAGGGGATGTTAAGTTTTCATAGCCTAAGTAATGGAGAAGAAGTCAGATGATAAACGACTAGAAGACATACCAGTAGTCACAGAATTTATGGAAGTTTTTCCTGAAGATCTACCTAGCCTACCCCTACTTCGTTAAGTAGAATTTCAAATCGACTTAATTCCAAGAGCGGCGCCAGTGGCCCATGCACCTTACAGATTAGCTCCTTCAGAAATGCTGAGGAGGAACTTCAACCAACTGCAAGAGTTGGGCGACAGAGAGGTTTTATATACCAAGTTATTCGCCTTGGAGAGCTCCTATATTATTTGTTAAAATACATGACCGGATCTTTCTGAATGTGTATCGTATTAACCAAGAAAATTTGAATAAACTAACGGTAAAGAATCGTTACCCATTAACCCAGGATCTGATGATATTATTTGACCAACTCAAGGTTCATGTGTTTACTCAATAATCAACTTAATGTCAGGTTATCATCACTGAGAGTAAGGGATGGAAGTTATCCCAAGATGCTTTCAGAACGAGGTAACGTACACGTAATGATTTCAAGTGATCATTGATATTTAACTAATGCACCTGCTGTATTCATAGATCTCATGAACCGTGTGTGCAAACCATACTTGGATAAATTTGTGATAGTGGTTATCGATGATATTCTCATTTACTCTCATAACAAAGAAGAACACGTAAACCATAGAAAAGATAAATTATATGCCTAATTCTCCAAGTGTGATTTCTGGACCAGTATCCTACAATTTCTTGGGCATTTAATTAATAGTCAAGGACTTCATGTTGACCCCGCCAAGATTGAAGCAGTTAATAATTGGGCATCTCCTACTATACCTACAGAAATATGTCAATTCTTAGGACTCTCTGGCTATTATTGCAGATTTATCAAGGACTTCTCAAAGATTGCAAAGTCTTTGACTGAATTAACTCAGAAAAACAAGAAGTATATATGGGGCGAAGAGCAAGAGACAGCTTTTCAATTACTTAAGCAGAAGCTATGTGAAGCTCCAATCTTAGCATTACCAGAAGGAAACAATGACTTTGTCATTTACTATGATGCATCTCATCAAGGTATGGGAGCTGTGTTAATGCAAAGGGAAAATGTTATTGCATATGCATCCCGACAACTCAAACCTCATAAATATACTCAATTGACGAAGGAAACGACGCCGTTTCTTTCTGCTTGGGCTCTGATTTTCTTTGGGCTCTGATTTTCTTCGTGCTCCGGTTTCTTTTAAGCCAGCCCAATATCAGTTTTTTTCTTCTTGTTAGTTATATCTTCTTTGATAAGACACAATCACACATTCCAGAACCATCTCCTCCAGTCACACCCCACACATACTACCGCCTCATTCTCACCCACCTCCATCGCTCTACATTTTCATGAAGCTTCTTCCGGTATCAAAGATAAGACAACGAAAAAAATGGGTTTGAAAGATCTTGAGACAGGTTAAACGGCCGGTTCTTCATCTTTTTTGTCCCTGAAGATTTTTGGGTTTAGCAAACGATATCAAATTTTCAAGCTAAGAAACAAACCCTTTATTGTTTTTATGTAAAGATTTGATTTTTAGTATTTGGTTGTTGAATTAACTATTTTAATATGAAACATATACTTTCTTATGTATAAAGTTTTAATTTGGATGCTATATTAATATGATTTGAGTGTTATGATATCTCGGGTAGCTTATTTGAAGAGATGATGGTGTTTTATTAGCTTCAAAAACTGTTTAAGGGGGTGTTTGGGATTGCTTATTTGCTAAGCATAGAGTCAAGAAGACCGAAACCCTTTTACTGAAGTCGAATTGAAAAATAAGAAAATGTCTCATAATGAAAACGAGTATATTCGTTTTACCGGGTGTTTATAATTTGTATTGCGACAAAGTACTGCTCCACCATTTGACGCTTTTGATTTGCATGGCAATGGATAACGAAGTGAAATGCGCCTCTTGTTGGTCTGATTTTGTAGAAGAGTCATATTGTGACAGTATCTCAAACATATTTTTTTAGGTGTTATATGGTTCAAAGTAGAATGATAGATCATTCAAAATATTTATGTTCCTTGAGGAAGTATAAAATGTTTTTAAGATGTGTCAATGTGTAGTTAGTTATGTAAGTTTGGATTGTTTATGAATGATTTTGAATTGCTCGTTTATGGGTGTAGGAAGTAGAGGAAACGGAAACAAAGGCTTAGATTAACATGTGTTTCAAGACAGCATCATGTAAAGATGTGGTGTCGATAACACCATCTCAGTTAACTCAGGGGGCTTCTAAATATTAAGGCAATCGAGGGTGTCCCCTGAATTCTGAAAGACATTCCAGGTACATATTTAAGTGTTTTGAGTGTCTCTCCTGAATTGCAACCATCATGGCAACTAACTAATTTGGGGTTTATCTTCTGTTACAGTAAAAAGGAGGTCGTACATAACACGACCACCATTGATGACAAGTGTCCGCAATGCACTTTGAAGAGAATAGGAGTAAATGGAATTCCATCGATCAAAGAAGGTAACATTCTCAACGACGAAACTGTCATTCAGTTCTTACATCTGAAGGGTACATACTTTGATAATCAAACCCCATCTAAATGTTTTTCCCCATATATATTGATTGAAAAATATATCCATTTGTGTGTATTATAGTTCATGCTTCTATTGCTACCAATATATGGGTTGTTAGCGGCACTCCCCAAAGAAAGAGTATGTTAACCCTTATATGAATCGAATTCAGTTTAACGCATATGTGTGTTTCTTTGGATTTTCACTTCGCCAAGGTTAAGTACACGGTGGAGGTTTATGTTATGTTACAGAAAAAAGAAGGCTCTACATACCACCACTGATTACAAGACGCCGCAAAACACTTTGAAGAGAATAGGAGTAAATGGAATTCCAGCGATCTAAGAGGTTAAAATGTTAACTTTGAAAGTCAAATCCTAAATAAATGAGTTTGAGCAGCAGAGAGTTGAAGGAAGGGGGGAAAGTGGTGTTCCTAATAAATGGACCAGAACTTCTATGGTGGATCAAAAGGTTTGCGTCCTTTCTCTTGATCATTTCAGACTTTAACTTGACGGATTTCATTTATTTAGATACACGTCTAATTATATGTTTTGATATTGTAGGCGGATGTGGGTCCTAACACTCCTGCCAAATTCTCTGGATCGATTTTTGCCAAGTTTTTTTGTTTTTTTATTCACTTTATCTTATCTGTATTGCTTCTCTTGAATCTGTTGGGTGTGGATTTTTGTGATTTTGCAGATCGTATTCATGGCGGTAAGCAACTATACTATGGTTTGTTAGTCCAACCATGGTATGGAAGATCACGAGGCATCTGAACATATCTAAATTGGAAAGACAGGAAGTAGAAGTAGAGTAACTAGTAGTAGATAGTTTTGTAGATGAGTGATCTGAACCACGATGCAGAAAAAAAATTAAATGGGGCGTTAAGCTAGATGAACTAATGAAATGAACTACATTTGTAGGTTAATAGTCACTCAAACGCCCGGCCTATGTAATATTATTTGTTATGATGGTTTTTCTTTAGAGAACCTTATATGTAACAGGCTAAACAAAAGGAATCACCAAAGATGGTTAATTGAGAAGAATGTAATGTTGATAGGATCTCAACTTGAACTCAGATATTGGCTAATCATATACACCATTATATTTCCTGTTCCTAAACCTAAGTAAGTAAGACCTCGAGCATTTCTTTTCCGTATATAATTCCTTTTTGTTGTACTTCAGACGCCATGACAAGCTTATATATACTGGTTTTTGGATCTATGGAGATTATCCAACGAATTCATAATAAAAAATTAAACATAGGCCCATATTGTTAACATTGAGCAAAGCAATATATTGCTAAGCGAACCCTTGACTAAGTGTGAGATAACGCGGACTTGTTTGTGGGATTGATCCGTCCGGTGGGTTGTAGATGGTGGAAAAATTTTTATGTCTCTTTCCAAATCAATGGATTTTCCTTCGTAGTACGGGTCGACCTTGACGCATCATGGTCGATCTTGTAAATGAGGTGATCGGACAAGCCGTTGCTTACGTGGTATTCAAACTGCAAGAAAACTCCCTCGCTGAACACTCTATTAATACACTTTAGACTAAAATCACGCTAAGCCTCTAAGAGGTGTTTTTTTATACTGAAATTTAGTTGGTGGATCGGTGACACGGCATGGGGGGCGTGGGGAATAAACGGGGGTTTTGCATTTGTGGGTGTTTTAGCATTGCGCGGCTTTTTAGTTAGTTGTGTGTTTTATGCTTGATCTGTTAATGAAGTAGATAAAATAACAGAAGTTTCAGTGGTTCGGATTTAGAAAACCCGCTGTCGCTTTTATTGGACTTGCTTATCTAACATATTAAAATAAACGGATTCATTATGAGATCTTTTTTTTAGTGACAGACCGTATCGCACACCGCAAAACTTAGCAATCCCATAAACACTCCCTTAATTGATAAAAGGAAGATTTGGGCCCATATAATTAAAGCAAATTAGCACCACACTCAAGCAGTCACTTTTATTATATGCACATTAGTTTAGAAACCATGTTGTGAAATGTCATTTTCCTAAAGTTATAACTATAAGGACCTATCTTGCCAAGTTTCAAAGTTAAAGGTTTAATATATATATACTTATTATATAAAGGACTAAACTTGTAAAAGTTTATAAACCAAGGGTATATATTGCCATTTTTGTATTCTTAAAAATATAAAATATAATATTTTTATACAAATTATAAAAATATATATAAATATTATAAGACTCGATTTTGTTAAAACCCGACACATTTGTCGTTATTAATCATCGATCGACGCATTATAAAACAATTACGTTATATATTTAACGTAATTTATCATCGACTAGCTTTTGAAGAAACTTAAAATCTTATCGTATCACGTTACTAGGGAATTTCATATGAGGGGTTTCATTTGAGTATACGTTTTGACGAGTTTGCTGGATTTACGATTTAAAGTGTCCTAGCTCCTCAAACGTTTACTGCATGACCTCTGAATTATGATAGCCCGAACAGTGATACAATATTTCCATAAATTAATAAATCAAATATGTATGTTAAACTCTGTAAAGTTTTGAAACATAAACAATCAAACTAAGACTTGACATATTACCCCATGTTGCGTGACGTAGCTGTTACTT
This sequence comes from Tanacetum coccineum, assembly GCA_026074375.1. Lineage (NCBI taxonomy): Eukaryota > Viridiplantae > Streptophyta > Magnoliopsida > Asterales > Asteraceae > Tanacetum > Tanacetum coccineum. Next base: position 44,801 of record BQNB010013823.1, read on the forward strand.
TCACAGGATATACTTTTACAATCAATCAGATTTCCCTGTTAAGGTGAGTTCATAGCCTCGCTTTTAAATCTTCTAATGTTTTATAAACCCGTAAGGGGGATACATGCTATAAACCATGAATACAAGTGTTTTTCCAACTATATGCTATCCTGAAATATTATTTCCTAAGTCCCTACTTTTTCCATTAAGACCCCACTATCATGAACCATTAATTACTCTTCGGAGTGAGCGCAAATGCTATGAACAGATCTATTTGGGACTGAACTCCCCATTGGTGTACCCGTTCATACGGTAACCAAACGCACTTTATTTGAATCACTATGCGGGTGTTATAAGTAACCGTATCACCACATTACCTCTAACTCACTTCCACCTAAGCATTGCAAAATCACATTGTCGCCATTTTTTCTCGCTCGCTCTCTTCCACCTAAGCATCACATCATCGTTATTTAGGGGGTGTTTGTTTCGGCTTATATGTGGGTTTATGAGTTTATTTGATTTTGGTTTATATTTTATAAGGCCTGATTTTCTGTCTTATTTTGGGATTTATATGCTTTTTGTTGGGGCAACATCGGCTAAGATCTCCTTTATATTTTGACGATGAAAAATAAGCGTTCTCAACACTTAAAATAACAAACGATAGCCAAAATCCGTAAAAGAAACAATGACTTTGGCGCGTTGGTCACACGTCAGCGCGTTGGTCACACGTGAGCATGTGGCCAGCGCGTCACTCTCGAATTCCATTTTACGAAATTTTGCTCGCCGGATTTCCTCTTACCCGACACATGTGGATCTTTCAATAAAGGTATGTACATGATACTTGAGCATTATAAACACTCGAAACGAGATATACTTAGAGACGAGATAAAACAAGTCATCCCCTTTTTCAACAAAACACCAACTCATTTACTTTATCAAACGCCACTAGCCAAGGTATATTAGTGATCACAATCCATTGTTGATTATCATGGATTAAGTCTTAATCAATATTTGAGTTTGTGGTAATTGAAGGTTAATTATGCTTTGATCCTTCTTATTCATCCTCTTCTTCATCTCTACACTCAGACATACACACTCTCATTTGGATTTCAAATTATATACACATACACTCAAAGCTTCCTCCATACTCTACACACACACACACACATACACACACACACTTCTACATTTGAAATTCAAAACCTCACACACATCAAGCTTCTCTTACACACCTTGCCACCTCACCATCTTATCCAAACAATCAAATTTCAACTTTGAATTTGAGTTAGAAGGCTCTTATCCATCACATAATGCCAACTCACATGTTAGAATTTGAATTTGAATTTCAAATTCTCATTCTCAACATCCACACTTACTCTCCAAGTAAAGGAATATTCCTTTCCCATAATTTTCTTTCTTAACTATGCCAACTCACTCACTCAACCACGGTTAATTTCTAACTAAGCCATTTACATATGAGGAATTCCCAAACATACCCGTTGTCCAATGGTTCTTTTCTATCTTCCTGAAATTGGACAAACATCCCCAAATATTATTTTAAACACTTCATAAACGTTTTTAGCAAATGGCTATTTGAGTTGGTTGACATTGAGTATAAGAATAATGGAAAGGTCAAAGCGTGAAGTACACGTAGCAGTTGAGCAAGAACGGGTATTTAAAAGATCAAACACCCAAAAATCCAAGACTAGTATCTTGCGCGCTGGTGAGTGTGCAGCGTGCCACACTTGAATTGGGTTTTACCAATTTCGGTTTTTGGCCTATAAATGCCCCTCCTTGGCTCTTGTATTCCTCACATCTTGCCATTCTTTCTTTCCTCTCTTTTCTCTTATCATATCCTTTAAGTTTAACACCTCTTGTATTATTATCTTCTCATCTATCATTCTATTGAAGAACACATCTCCGTAAGAAAGACACACAAGTACCTAATCCAAACTTGTGTGTTAGTAGTGGAGGGTCTTCTTTCTCATACCTTTTCTTTTAGAATCGAGTCTCTAGGTTAGGTTAGAGCTTAATTTAAACAATCAACTTTCATTCAATTTGGTTGTAAGGGAAGTCTTGTATCATAGTGATCAACCCTAGATGATTAGGTGATCCAGGATTTTGGTATACTTCCAAAGGAAAGTTCTTAGTGGCCCTGGTTGATCTTAGTGATTCTTAGGGGTGGATTCCAAAGGCAGAATACCGTAGGGAGTAGCTTTACTGTTTTACATGGAAGTATTATGTGCCATAGATTCGCAACTGGATGTACATATGGTATAAACCCCAATCCTGAACCAATATTTATCATGGTTTATGTCTCACTCCTTGTTCTTATTGCTATGTAGATTACTACACCACTCGGTTCCTTTATGACTTGAAGTTTAATAAACATAGAAAAAGTCAACAAGACTTTCTATTGTTTTACAATTGGTATCAGAGCAGTTTAGTCAAGTTTTCAAGCGTTAAAGCCTCCCCAAGATGCCGTTTTAAGTTTTAAACTTCTTTTTAAAAAAATCGAAATCCTAACTCCAGTTTTTGGAAAAACTTAGTAAGATCCATGGCTCAAGAGAACTATGTCGAGGAGTGTTCTATGGAAAGACCACCTTTGCTAAAAGTAGAAAGGTTTTGCTTTTGGAAAATCTGCTGTGAGACTTACATTAAGTCTAAGAGATTAAATGTCTGTTAATTGTTAAATCATCATATCTTACATCATATATGTCTTTTTTACTGTTTGTATTATTATTTATATTGAAACAGGTGAACAAAAGGAGAGTGCAAGATATTGTCAATGTCCTTTATGGATTGCGTTTAGTAAACAAGGACGTCAAAAACAAGAAATTCTTATGGATGTAAGTGGTTTTTTTTATTTTTGACATGGCCATCCATGTTTAACATTTACTTTGGTAAACATGTGTATCTTACCTTATATTTTTAATCAACTGTTTAGAGGCATGACCATAGTCACATAATTCGCTACAGTAGCCATGAATTACGATCAGTTCGTTAGATCCAAAACAGGGTACGAAATCGATCCGGATCGGTCGGGATCGCGACCTGGATCGGTAAAAATAGCGTTCCAGTTATTTTCAATTCGCGTTCCAATTAAAACGGATTCACGATTAAGTGACATCAATTTTGATTTCCTTATGATTTATCAAGATTTCGAATAGTTACTACCATTTATAGTGCATATATATTTATAGGTATTATAGACTGTATAATTTGAAGATTTATAGTTATTTTGAAGATTATATATGAATAAGTAACTTTCATAGTTCATACTTCATATCATTCTCTCTACATACAAAATCCACTCACTGAAAGGTGCTACATTTGATGATGCTACATCGGTACATCATTTAATTAAAAATAGCGTTCCAGAATTTAATTGAAATCTGAACCTGGATCGGTTAAACAAGGACTGATGATGCTGTTGGAATTTAGCATGCATAACAATTATAATCTAAATAAAACATCAAAGCACGTAATAGCGGAAGCGATAACAAATCATATAATTAACCGGGTCGGGTTTTGTTTTCTTTGTTCTTGATCTAACTCTAATTAGGGTTTATGTGGATCTATTGATTAACCCCTTACCAAGTTTTGTTAATCGATCCAAGATTTAATCTATAGTGAGATTAAACCACGTTCTTGTACACACGTTTTAGAAACAAGTTAACCAAAAGACTAGTTTGAAAACAAGAAAACGTTTCTAGGTTTAAAGTCGATCGAACAAGAATCCCTTGGGGATGATATTGCCCGATCGATCAACAAGGGAAAACAAAGAAAAATTTAGGGATCTTTTGTGTGTACAAAACTTATATCCATTGATCCCTTAATTCCTTTGTTTATATAGGCTAACCAAACTTAGAGCCCAAGTCAAGTTCTATTAGGAAAAGGAAACAAAATCTTTTCCTTTTCCCCTCTTGCCTATAACCAGCCGAATACCACCCTCATGGGGTGTTCCGGAACCTTCTCGACTTCCTTTTACAAAGTTAGTCCTTCCCTTTATTCGTTAGTCATTTACCGTTAAATACTTAACGACCGTTAAACGTTTTCGTGTATTTAATAAATATATTACATTTAATATAATTATTAATTCGTTAACTCTTTACGTATTGTGTGCAATCCCGTGGTCTCGAGTTCGATCCTAACACACGACTATTAATTTATCGTCCATAAACTAACAGCTCCCACTTGGACATATTTTAATAGTGTGATCACATCGGTTAGCGTCTAGTTACACGCCGATGCCTCTAGTACGACTCGAGTAAGGTCTCCTGGACAAAACCTTTTAATGATTCATCATTATTATTATCCTTTTGTTTCTAATACAATGTTAATAAGGATATGGATCTTAGTCATTCCTTAATTAACTGATTCTGTTTCTCGTTTTATCTGATTGAGCAAGATTACCAAATCTTCTAAACGTATTCTAGAAAATCTTGGGTGTGGCCACACATACATCTTACCAATCCCACGAGGGGCCCAGCTGTATTAAACTTCAAAACGAATTTGAAGGAAACAAATCCCTTATTGACTACAAGCAAAACTTATGAATTTTGCAACACTTCTGAAAACAATCCGTATAACTACCAGTTACGTGTAGCGTTAAATTGCTTCACAGAAATGCACTAGATCCATGACAGTTTCCTGGTATCTCAAGTCTGAGGATAACTATTTTATGATTTACTTAATGACAAGATCCATAAAGTACAATCATATAGTTGGGATAAGTCCTATATTCAATTCATTGAATATCATCTAAATTTGGCATGTAATCACATCAATATACTTTCAAGTATATCCGACCACAATTTAGATTTGTCTTAATTTAATAATATTCCCATATCATTAATTGACAACGGACATTTAGAATAATTCATTATTCAAGGATTTAAAACATGCAAAATAGGATACAAAATTAAATAACAAAAATAAACATAACCAATATTTTATTTCATCAAATAATAATGTTTACAATATCCTTTATCCAAATACTAATCACAGGTATGCATGAAACTACTAGCTAATTGAAGTCCAATTCCATTGGCATCTTATTTGTATACCCATTATTCCTTCTTCCTAGCTAGTAACGATATCTGGATTGTGATTAATAAATGGTTGTCAAATATTAGAATGAATGTTTATTTCCTTTGCTATGACCATTCATAGATAGATTTCAATTTGCTTTGCAACTTGTCCTTGTATACTTCTAAAATCAAATCATTTTGCTATAATAATTCAAGACAATTTGTCAAACAAACATAAGAGGCTTAGGTGTAGTAACGCCGGCAACGACGTTGGCCGGCGTTGCCCGGTGTTACTACACCGCTAGGCGGCGTTGGGTCCGGCGTTGGCCGGCCCACGCACGTTGGGGTGGATTTAAAAAAAAATTCATTTACCCCCCTCCTCCTCCCAACGGCTATATACTAGTTTTAATTTTCCTCATTATTTTTAAAAAGTTACCAAACACCCCCTAACGGCTAGTTTTATTAAAAAAAATTTTAGAAATTTACAAAACAGCCCCTAACGGCTATATTTAAAAAAAATATTTTATTTTACCCCCCTCACACAACTCATTATAAATACTTCAATACCTCTATATTATTTTCTCTCAAAAAAAACATACATTTACAACAAAAACACTACAAACTCTTTCACAATGAATCAAAATCAAACCGTTTTTGATATCGATGAGGAAACCGACGCATTCTATTTACAAAAAGCTGTCGAGTATCACGAATGGCTAATACAACAAGAAGCTCAACCACGATTGACCCGTACACCGATCTTCTGTGACTGTGAAGATGCCGAAAGACGTCTACGTGCTGATTATTTTGATGATCATTGTAAGTATCCGTTATACTATTTTTGGAGAAGATTTCGTATGAGCCGTAAACTTTTTCTAAAAATTGTCAATGGCATTTCAAGTTATACGGCCGATCCTCTCCCACAACATTTTCATTTCTTCAAATCTCGACTCGATTGTACGGGTCGAATGAGTATTAGTGCTCTTATGAAGTGCACAGCTGCCATACGCCAAATGGCATACGGCAGCACACCCGACGCGTTTGATGAATATTTGCAAATGAGTGAGCATACTGCACGAGATGCTCTATTTTTCTTTAATATGTGCATCATAGAATTGTATATGCCGAAGTATTTAAGAAAGCCAACACTTGAAGACGTTGTAAAAATACAACAAAAGCATAACAATGTTCATGGTTTTTCGGGAATGCTTGGAAGTATTGATTGTATGCACTGGGAATGGAAAAATTGTCCAGTGTCATGGCAAGGTCAATACGGTAGGGGTGATAAAAAATACCCTACTATAATGCTTGAAGCTGTAGCTTCGCAAGATCTGTGGATTTGGCATGCGTTTTATGGGATGGCGGGTGCGAATAACGATATTAATGTTTTAGATAATTCTCCGTTATTCGACGACCTATTAGATGACTTAGCCCCTGTGGTTCCGTATGTGGTAAACGGAGTTCAGTATCGTAATGGGTATTACTTGGCTGATGGAATTTACCCGGAGTGGGCAAGTTTCGTCAAATCATTCACGGTTGCAACTGATCCGAAGCATACGTACTTTAAACAGCGTCAAGAAAGTGCACGGAAAGATGTCGAACGTGCTTTCGGTGTTCTCCAAGGACGTTGGGGACTTATTCAACAACCGGCCCGTGCATACGAAGTCAACACATTACGTAGAATCATGTATGCTGGTATCATAATGCATAACATGATTTTAGAAGATCAAAATATGTCGGTTGTTGACTGGAAACATGTGTATTCTAATCCTGCAAGGTCACTGCAAACAGTGTGGATCGATCGATGTCAAACCCAACGTCGTAAAGCAAAAGAATTAAGAGACAAAGATACGCATATTAGTCTCCAACAAAACCTTATGAACCATATTTGGCGCGAAGTTGAAGAAGCATCGGAAGAAGATTAGTCGCCGGGGCGTATTTTTTTTTTTTTTTTAATTTCGGTATTTTTTTTAATGTGTGTTTTTTTTAGTATTGTAATGTGTATTTGAATTTTATGAATGAAATGGTTAGTTTGTTAAAAGAATGAAATAATTGTTTAGGGGGTTTTATGAAAATAAAGAGGTGAGTGGTGTTATTTGGTGTTATGATTAGGGGAGTGGTGTTGGTGTTGGTGTTATGCTGATGTGGCGCTGACGTGGCAGCAAAAACTTGGTGTTGCCAAGTTATGATACCTAAGGCTCTTAATGTCTTTTCTTTTTCTTTTAATTTCTTATCTTAGAAAAACCATAACTTATGGTTCGATGAGATGACAGTGTCAGCTTTGGTACCGTTTGTGCAAAAGTCTGATTGTTTACATGATACGATGTTTGTAGATGGAGCTAATAGTCGAAGTGAAATGGAGATAGCCCAAAAGTTTCGTTTCATGTAGTCCTCCCACGTCTTTCCACAACTAATACAAAGTCACCCACCACCACATCGCTCTTGACTGTCCCTTTTTTTGAGTCACGAGAACCACTGTCCCTTTTTTTCCATTTTAAAAGAAAGAGTGACTGGCAGAAGCACTGATAGAGAACTTTTAAAGAGGGGTAGGGGTTATAAAGCACTAAGGCCATCCAAGATTTGAGTCATAAACTGAAGTGATCATTTAAAATTTTCAATATCAAATAACATCTTAACCCCACTCTCATCTGAAACTTGTTTTTGTGTTGTAGTTGTAGTTTTAGTTTGATTTACAGTTCTCTCAAAGTTACACTTATTCTATCTTTCACTGTCTGTGGTACCAATCAACATGTATGTATCATCTCATATTGTAGGCTTCACCCCACTATCACAACACCACAAGCACCTTTAACTTGAACTATCACTTTCTTATTGTTTACTTTTTATTTACTTTGTATCTCATAAATCACATTTTCTTGGTTTCTGGTGAAACCCTTTATGACCTCAACTAAATTGCCCGGATATTTCAAAAGATCAAAGCAAAGCAAACCCTTGACTGACCTCATCATCTTCCGCGTCTGGTAAGCATATGTCACATTAACTGTTGTGAGTTCAAACGTCATCACAAAAAAATAAATAATATTTAGAACCAGATTTCTCAAATTAGGGTATCTTTTACATGTAAACCCTAATAGTTTTTTTTTTCAAACAACGAAATTTTATTAAAAGCATAAAACGGCTGGCTAGAAGCTAGACAAAACAAACAAGAGAAACAACCCAAACATACACCATAAAACAGTACAACACCAAAACCCTAATAGTTAATGTTGGATCTCAACATATGATCAGAACAAAATGTTACTTTTAAAAGTATGTTTAATGAAAATGTGGTTTCCTTTATGGTAATTATAATCGGAGACTAGGGACTGGTGTTTCAATTTTAGTGTATAGTAGGTGTAACAGTGAATTCATTAGGAGTATTATCGATATGGTGCTTTTGATTTAAATGAGATGCTTTTTTTATGTATGTTTGTGTTGGTGATGATATCTAGGAATCTATAGGAAAAAGAAAAACGGCGCAAAGGATGAAAGTGGGAAGGTCTACGAGTGTAGGTTTTGTTCCCTTAAGTTTTGCAAGTCTCAAGCCCTTGGGGGACACATGAACCGCCATCGCCAAGGTACATACACACGCATAAACAAAGTGCATGTATACTATGCTAGTGATTTCCCATGATGCTTATTTTTTGCTGTGAAAATCTTTTTGTAAACTCTTTATGGTTTTAACATTTTTTTTTTTTGTTAGCTTTCATCGTAATATGAGTAACACAATTAGGAATTTTTTTTTAAAGGCAAAGTTTATAAAAAGTCAAAGGAAGAGCCAAAAACAAGACTTAACTGTAACAGAAAACTGTTGCTAATCTGTTTATTGAGTCATTTAGTTAATTGTTGTAGTATCAAACCTTTTATATATTAAGCTGAGTAATCCTAATGGTTTTTTCAATTGTCTCAGAAAGGGAGACCGAGACACTAAATCGAGCTCGGCAGCTGGTTTTCAGTAACGATAACCTTATACCGCAACTCCCACACCAACTAGGGTATGTTTTTCGTAAGTTTATATTCTCATAATCATATACTAGAGACCTTCTTATAAACCATAAACTTTTGTTATTGATGATCGATCCCTTTGATCATATAAAATGGCTATACACACATAATGATCTCCATGATCATAGGGTATGTTAAAATAAACTTTAATAGCAAGCCAAGTTCTAGATGCTTCACATAATTTGTACAATGTAATCTAGCTTTTCAATTCGCTAGACGTTGATGTGTTACTAAAATCTGTCGTTCAAAAAAAAATTGACGAATCTTATTGATATCTTAATGCAGTGGACAACCAGTGTTACATGGAGGGTTTCATCATCAAGCAAGTTGCAACATTGGTAGTACACTTTACCCTGCAAGGGACATTCTCACGAGACTTCCACACCATTTTACCACCCGTGCCGCTCACACAGATCTACACATTGTTCACTTCCAGGGTCCACGTCTAACAAATCACTATTATCACTAATCTCTCACGTATCACTACAAACACAATAACCCCGATGAACGAGTTACTTTGTAGGACATATATGCGACACGGGCAATCACCACCCGATGAAGTACTAATAACATAACACATGCATTGGTGCAACCTGTGGTACAAAGTTTCACGTTTGGTGGAGGATAGTGGTGCTAGTGGTAGAATCATGTCCATCATACACGTCGTGTATCGAGTATCTTGAATAGATTATAGTGTTCATGTCTCTTAACAAGTGGGGCTGGTCTTTGTTAATGAAAAAACCTTTGTTCTAATAAACCTTTTATTTGCGTCTACTTTTTTCTTGTTTTTTTTAGGGCTTAGTGTGCAAAAATTCTATGTTGGTTTTGAGAGTGAGTGTAGAGGCAGACTGAACGTAAGTATTTGGTTGGAGTTTAAGCAGGTGTAGACTAAAGGTATTATTGAATGAGATTGTAATTGGTGTGTGTGTAACCAGATATATGCAGTGGGACAGATTAGTTCCATTTCAACTGGATGTGCTTAACTCCTCTTTTGTATTTTAATTATCAACTCTCATTGCATGGGGATTGAGTCCCATGCTTATGATTCTTTTTCCATATTTTTGTTTGATACTGCTGTTTACATTGTTGTAAGCTTCTTACATTGTTGTAAGCTTCTTTCAGAAGCCAATAATTGATGATAAGTGATGAACTATGATCCTATATATATGATACAACGAACAAACAATATAAAAACTATAGCTCACACTCTTTACTTATGATTTTGTAAAAAAATGTGCATGTCGCCTAAAGGTTAACGGTAAAACATAAGTTCAGGATACCTTAGGCACTTTAGCGACAAATTTTATTACTGCAACAAAACATAAATGATTTAACAACAGCTTATGAAGGATAGATGTGTTTGGCTTTTGAGAGTATTTTTGAGCAATTATTATTTAGCATTTAGTTTTATTATTAGAAAGCAGTTAGCATTTATAAAATTATAAAAACGCTAATTTTCAATACTCTTTGAATAAACATTTAACATTTAGCATTACGTCATTTTACACACTAAAATTACAGTTACATCTATTATACCAAACACTTTTATAAATTATACTGCTACCGCTAACTGCTACTGCTAATTTCAACAACACAACTTAACACCGCTTTATTTTAATTTCACATTTTTCTATTCCTTCCTCATAGAAATGGGGTTATAATGTACAAGTGAATGTGTGTATAAATTAAGTACGTGTGATCGTTTCTATGTCGATGTACAGCCATGCATGAGTGTTATTTGTATTTTTGAATGAATGCTATCCTTGCAATTTGTAGTTTCTTTGAGTTTATTTTTTGGTGTATGTGTTGCACCTGCATATACATTTTCTATTAGTGTTAAACATTTTCTTGTTAAAAAAAGATCATGTTAGTAAAAGTAATTTTGATTATCCTGTTACACATTTTTATTTGTGTCTGCACCTACTATACATGACGGTGTATTATTTCAGGCTTGTGAAGGGTGGGTATAGTGGGTACTGCTTGATGACAGTTACACACACCAGTTGAGGGATTGTTCTATTATGATATTTGTCAGCTCTAGGACCATAAAAGTACATTTTGGTACTGGCGGTCGAGCATCATTCTAAAATGTGTTTAGGACTTACAGGGGGCCGTAGCTAGGATGCCATATGTAAGGGAAATCTAGTTTTACGTTTACTGCTTATAACATTTTTTCTGGTGTCCAACAAAGTACCACATTTTGTTTGACAAAAGAAGGAAAATGCAACGGTGATGGAAAATGACTGCGAGAATTTTTCTCGTTCGGTCCAAAATAAATCGTTTGGTCCAAAAAAAAGTTTGCTCGTTCGGTCCTTGCGTTTTTGTCACTCGTTCGGTCCTCGAAGAAAAATGAACTCGTTCGGTGCAAAAAAAAATTTGCTCGTTCGGTCCTTGCTTTTTTGTCACTCGTTCGGCTCTATAGAAAAAGAACTCGTTTGGTCCTCGAAAAATTTCCTCGTTCGGTCCAAAAGTCACTCGTTCGGTCCTTGAAAATTTTCGCTCGTTCGGCTCTATAGAAAAAGAACTCGTTCGGTTCAACTTAACAAGTTACTCGTTCGGTCCTTGAAGGATGGAACTCGTTCGGTCCAAGACGTTTAAACTCGTTCGGTCCTAACGTGTTTCCATTCGTTCGGTTGTACAAGTTTTCCACTCGTTTTGTTCTTCTCTTCTTTTCACCCGAGTACCACCATGAATAACCCAATTAAGCCGATAGATTGTGAGCTCTAACTAGGCGTTTCCAACAACAAAATGAGCCACGAAAACTATGGTTGCCGAATGATGAAACAACCCAACTTCCGAATCCAATAGTCTCACAATCAACAAAAAAAAACCATGAAATCCACCCGAGGCTCTTGATACCAATTGTAGGAACCCGATTAACACTTCACTTCATAACAAACAACACGGATCGATTCAAGAACTAGAAAAGAGATTAAGATTTAGAGAGAGAGAAGAGAGATAGATGAGAGAAAAAGATAGAAATTAGATTTAGATATTTGTGTGACTTAGATATTTTCATATGGAAAATATCTATATATATATCCCTACGACGCGTGGGATATTTAACTAGGACTCGGGCTCGGGTTTTGCTTGGGATTAATCCCAAAACATATACAATATTAGATTATCTATCGAGCCCGATTCCCGATAAATTCTATCTAAAAGTTAACTTAATTTAAAGACGAAGCTCCATCGTTTAGAGTGATCAAGATCCTTGTTTCGACTCACATAAATTAAGGTAACCAAACGGTACAGGTAAAGGCATCTCAAAACCATTACATGGCTGTAATTGGTTTGCCAAAAATAATCATCTGGTATTTCAACTCACAATGTTTCACGTATCTGAGAGTTGAAATGTTTTTCAGTTCGGATCATGGACATGCCCCTTTCTGGTGGCTAAAGGACTGGCTACTCCAGAGTTAATGGCTAACTGGTAAAGAGACATCAAATCCATTTAAATTTTCAATGATTCACCTCTCACAGGAGTTAACACACCTAGAAGTGATGAGAATAGTCTAAAACTGTATGATTTGATGTACATATAGTCAATGTAGCTGTTTAAGTGTTGTTGATATGAAGTGTTGCTGAAAAGTTTTGAAGAATAGTTGCTGCAAAGATCAAATAGAGATGATTTGAAGAGTTGCAGCTCAAGAATAATTCGAAGAGTTTTGTTTACAACATCCTCAGGAAGCTCAAATTGAAGACACTTGAAGAAACTTGAAGTTCACAAGTGAAGATCAAGTTAGGGGAGGATTGTTGGGAAATATATTGTAAAAGACTTAATACTGGTAGTATAACAGTTAAGTCTGGTAGTATTAGTTAGTTCTGTCAAGTACTAAGTTAAGTCTGGCAGTACTAAGTTAAGTCTGGCAGTACTATAGTTAGTACTGGTAGAGTGGCAGTACTATAGTTAGTACTGGTCGTATTTAGTTAAGTCTGTTTATGTAACAGAATAGTTAATAGTTATCTTAGAGATATCTTAGGAAAGGATATGCATTATCCTTTCACACGTTTTGTAAAGCCTATTAGGGTTTCCTTGGTGTATAAAAGGAACCCTACGGCATAGTGTTTAGGTATCCAAGCCTAATAGAAATCAATAGCAATATACGAAGTTAGTTTTACAATTGTTCTTCTTAGTACTTGTGTTAAGATTCCGCATTAGCATAAGTATTCATAGTCATTGTCTCTCACATAGTTAACTTAGATTTATTCGAGTTAGTTATTGTCATACAAAGGCTCAACAGATCCAAAACCTTGGACCTACATATTTGCATTGATGGTCCCTATTTTTCAAAATAGGGACCCACTGTGTAATTAATTTGTTTGAAATTTGTTACACGGATATTCCATATTTTCCATAATAGGGACTATCAGTGAAACATGTTTGATAAAATAGGGACCATCAGTGTAATTAAAATCGAATAGGGACGAAACATGATTTCTGGTTAAACCATAGGGACGAAACATGTAATTTTTTATATTTTTTTGATAAATAAATGAGGAGGAGAGGGGGTGTTTATATAGCCCTCTAACCCTAGTTGTAGATCAACTCTAAAAATTTAAAGATAGTCTTCAAGTTCTTAGCTTATCACAACTCTTTCATCTTATCATTATCACAAATAATTTGCACACAAACCCCCTTCTAGAATCCTCTAAAATTTGCCACTTTTGGGAGGAGGACGACAGTTTCGGTTTTTGACTTTTAGGTCCATTCGGTTCATATTTAAATAGTCGTTAAGTTAGTTATAAAATCATAACGGTAACTAACGGTTATTTAAAATATTTCGTGAATCATATTAAACCCTTAATAATAAGTAAATATATATTAAGTATTTAATAAACCTACTCTTCGTGTCTTAACGTGTGTGCCCCCAATAGGCTCACGTATTTCTAATCGTATAACATGCAGATCCAACTACCATATTCCAACAGCTCCCACTTGGGAGTTGGAGTAGCAAACTTACATTTATACCAACAATAGCAACGTCTAGCAACACACTTATTGTTATAAATCAGAAATACTTGAGATAAAGTTTCAAGAACAATCTCAGCTTTAATGGTTATGTATTACTTGCCATTATCATCCCTTTGTTTAGATACCGTTAAACCATGAATATGGATCCTAACTCATTCCATATAGTTTAACAATTTAGTTTCTCGTTATAGAAATAATTCAGATATACCAAATGTAATCAAGAATCATCTTGGATTACCCTTTAGGTACGGCCATACAATTATCTGATTAATTCTGAAGAGGCGCCATGGTATCATTCTGCACATATCAAGTGGATGAACAAATTCTTTATTGACTACAAGTGTTGTAGATGCTGCTTCACATCACTTCCAAGAATAGCCTTTATAACTACCTTATCCAGGATAGCGTTTGACTTATAATTAAAAAGTGATATCCACACATACAGAGCTTGCTTGCATCTCAAGTCTAAGGATGACTTATTAATCTGTTTTCGATATCTTACTCATGACGAGGATCTAAAAGTAAATATTCGAAGGTTGGGGTGTCCAATATGCATCCCTTATGAATAACATGTGAGTTTGGTTGGAACAATCCACATATTTAAAATGTATAACCAAACACTCACATTTGTCTTAATTTAACAATATTCTCATATTGTTAACGACAATGGATAAATTTAGAATAATAAAATTATTCAAGGATTAAACATGCAAATATATGACAACAATTATTATTGTATGAATAACAAATACTACGTATCTTTATTCATCAGAAAGTAAAAATTGTCTTTCAATCCCAATTATCCAAATACTAAAAACAGATATGCATGAGACTAATTAGCAAGTTAAAGTCCAATATTTCTAACATTCCCAACTCTTTCTTTACAAGACAGCTAAATAGTCATCTGAGTAAACTTTCCGAATACTTGTTTCAAATTCATAAATTGTGAAGGATTTGAATGATATGATGAGTGTCGTATGTATATTTGCATACTATTGCAAGTATCATAGTATGAAATGTGACAGTACCTTTTATGAGGTATTTGAAGTTAACAACATACCTATCTCAGATAGTCATCTTTACAGTTTCTTAAAATGTAAAGTATTCACATTCTTTAATGTGTAATGCAACAATGCTCTTTGTTAAGCATGTCTAGTTAGCAGATTTGATCATAAATGATAAAATACTATTTTAACTAGGATTGATTATCCTCTAGCATCAGTGTACACATACAACACTATGCTTTATAATTCATAAACATTTGTTTTAACAGTCATCTAAATCACTCTCAATTAGATACTGTTGTTAACAGCTCATCTAAACACTCTCAATTAGATATTGTTGTTGTTAGCTCATCTTGCTCTCATGCAAAAGTAACAACCAATCTCATACACAATATACTATATACATGATAAATTCTTAGTTAAAAACATAAGGTTTCCACCCATGTAATAAATTATCTCAAGTGAAATATACCATTTAAGACTTGCTTTAATGACATATTGCATTTGTGTTGGACTTAATCACCGCATATGCTTATTTCATTAAACATTTATTCCTAGATCGTTTGTTTAATTTCCTAAATTCCCAAGTGAAGTTTCATTCCAATCTCAAGGATTAACATCTAGCTTAGATGGAATGATGCTTTCATTATGTTACATAACATATGAGTAATTTTAAGAAAAACATAGTGGTACCCACTTATGTTTTGTATTACAGGAGTAATTTTAATTTAAATCAGAAATCATATTGTGATTAAACATAAGATCTCAGCTCCTAGATGCATGATTCAATCCACACTTGGATTCTATTATCTTGTATACATTATAAAGATTATTTTAAACTCATAACCTTTTGATTACACTACCATCCTCGCAAAAGGTAATCATAAAGGAAAAGGTTTATAAAACTGATTGTCCATAATACAAATAACGGCTCATAACCCTTTGATTACACATCGTCCCTCAGCAAGGAAATACATTAAAGAAAGAGTTTATGATCCTAATTCGCCAATAAGTATATTCAAGAAAACTTGTATGACAATTAGTTATCTTTATATAATTAATGCGTGTAAAAAAATATTTAATCATAGTCAATTGTTTGAGTAAGAATCAGCAATGATTTTTATCATAAGTCACAGGCAATAATATGATACAATTTTGTCCTTATGAGCTTTCTTCTATTAAAAGAACTCATTCTAACCACACAGTATTGACTTTTTTGGTGTAAGACATCAAACTCAAAACATTGATTGCCTTTTAGGAATGCATCATTCAATTCACTAGTTCTAATAAGACTTTTAGATCAGATTCAAGATGTGATAATGTATCTTAGAAATTAGCATGTTTTTGAAAATTATCCACTAATTTATATTCTTCAGCATTGATGTTACAATTATCAAATCAGTGATGTGAGGCAATCCTTTTGGATTAAGAATGATAGTTTCTATTAACTTTGGTTGGTACATTTTTCATGTTAACCTCAGTAATGACATCAACAATTGAATTCGAATGTTATGTATTTTGTTCTTTAATATTGTCAAGAACTATAGATATCTCCTACTTACTTTTGTAAGAAGATATACTTCTCTAAAAACTAGTATTTTAAGCAACAATATAATGTTCTTAAATGGGACAACAAAATGCATTTACATTCTCATCTCTAGCTGTTAAAAATATGGCTTCATAAGAAATTAAACAAATTTCATAACTTAATTCAAGACATCATGGGATTCATATCCCAATCCATTATATAAATGTCTTGAACACCTTCTGGGTTGAAACTTTATTGAGTGATATCCATGACCTAACGCAAAATTCTAACCTTATATGATTATAGGGAGGTAGAGCAATTAAAGTTATCATTAATCAAACAATATGAATATCGTTTGTTTCAACACAATAGACATACCATAATGATGTGGTATTCTATGAGTATTGGAATTGTGAGACTCCATCAGAATTCCCTAGATAACTTAATTCTCTTTGGATCAAATACTCACCAATTGGGTCAACCAAATTGAATTTTTTTACAAAGTATCTAAAAACCAAATGCATACTATAACTATATAACTTTGAATATTACAATAACACCTATGTTCATGTGTTCAAGAAAACAGAACAATCAGTATCCGGTATAATCTTTGAATAATGACAGACCTTATAGTTCATGTGTTTTAATCAAGAATACAAAAAATATTAGCTATTACTTTATGTTATGAGTCATTGATAAATTTAAAGACTTTATAATTATGTCTTAACAAGAACATAATTATTCTAACTAAAGTAATTATGAACGCAAACTCTGAGTTCAAAAGTATTTCAAGTTTAATTATCATACTATCCTAATTTAGATCAAATATTTAAAAACCATAAATATATGATTAAAGCATGTAGTCAAGATGCTGAAGTAACTTTACATTATATCTTGACACTTAAATGCAATAGGGCAACAAACAACGCTTGTATTTAAGTCCTAGTAGATTTATTATCTTCCTTACCTTGCGGTCAAGAGAAACCAATAATCATATCGTTATATGTTGTTCCTTGCACACACTTAAGATTTCTCCCACTTGTGTCGGACACAACATTATTTAAAGTAAACAAACATTACGACAAGCGCTCAATTGTATAAACAATATGATAGTATCATAAATATTACAAGTAGATTTCAAACTATAATGTGTAATAAGGAATTGTGGATTATTATTCTATAGATAACGTTTCGGAAAGCAACCTCAGATATGGGACTTGTTTATCATAAAAAATAAATGCAATCTTACTTAAACACGAGATTTGTTGGTCGTTCATATTCGAAAAGTAATGAATTATTTCAAAGCAAGCTAGAAATAATAAGGGCAACTAACAAAGAAATAAATCTTGTAGCTCCTACTGAAATTGGCATCATAACATGAATGTCATTTTAGTTGTAAAACACAAAGCTCCCACTAGATTTGTCAACATTGTAAGTGTTACATCACCAGTAGAAAGCAAATATCGATTTATTTACTTTCCTACTCTCTCTCTCTCTTAGAATGCCTACAAGTAGCAATGTACTTAGGTATTGTACAGAGTATATGAAATTCTACTTATGTAGATGAGGGACTAGCCATTCATGCTTTCATTAACTTGAACATTTTAGCATGCAATTCCTCCTTAATCGGTCTGCCTAGCCACAAGGGTGTTTAGCACTATAAAGAATGAAGTGAGTCCAAGAAAAATACCTAGAATACCTGCTGGTAATTTTCTTTACTCGTTGCGGTTTAAACTCATACATCGTGACAAGTGCACGATGTTATTATTTTGGTAGCTATAGACAAAATGTACTCTAGTTACACAAAATATATTATCTTTCAAAGATTTCAGAACCGGAAGAGGGTAATGAAAGATTAAAAGTGAGTTTAAATATAATTTATAATAATTCAATTATAACCCTATCTTATTCTTGTCAACCAATGAGAAGAGATAGGTGTAAGTCTCACTCTTCTTAACAGGAAAAGAGACTATGTTTGTCTTTCAAAGAAAACAAACTTTCATTTACGAATTATGTTGCAATAACATAATTAATTAGAATATAGAAAGTTCAATTTTAGTATTTTCAATAATTAATTTCTTAATTGAATTAACTACCCAATTAATTTACTAATTAAGACTAAGATCCATCTTGACCTCCTACTTGGTTACCAGAGGTCAGACCAGTGAGAAAACAAATAGGGCAAGAGGTAAGCGACGAGCGTTAATTGCATTTTAATGCAACTCTTAGGTTTATGATACTTGTCAAGACATTAGTCAGCATGTAATAATGTTAAGAGCATGTTTAGTATCATCTTATGCCTCGGGTCCAGGGTCTGACAAAGAGACTCAAATTAAGTCGACCAAACGAGAACGTGTAAAAATCATCAAAGGTCTGACCAGTAGGCGAAATTCACCATGGGTTGGTAGGGGTCCAGGGTCTAACAAAGAGACTCAAACCAAGTGCACGTGTTCTACGGTTGGATGGCATAGACTTAAAATTTTCCTAGGGGTATGCACATAAATATGTCAAATGCGTGTACAAAGAGGCATGCAAAACAACTTTGTATCATTGATTTTAAAAACCTTTAGTAATGACACTGTAGTGACATGCCATGGTTCACGATAACTCCAATCGAACACACAAAGAAGCGGAAAATCAGGTCAGCGCGAAGCTTATTAAAAACCTGAGTTCTTTAGGAAAAATCCTCCTTAAACTTCTCTTATAGTTTGTTCTAGTGGATGAGCCGTACTACCCATGAGTCCATAGCGTCTAGTTTTTAATCTTGAAATCAAGTTTCATAGTTTATAGTCTTATTAATTTTCTCAAATATCCAATTTTGCAATGTCTAGTTAATTTTCTCAAAAAAACAAGTTTTACACGAAACAAATAGCCGGTCACATTGAACATCTTATTCAGGCGTGTAATTACTAGATCATATTTACATCATCTTTCACTTTTAAGTATGAGTCCGTATTTTATTTGTTTAGGCGTGTAACAAGGAATCAAGTAAACAAATAAGCACATCTAAACAGACTAAAACTAAAGATGACATTAGTAAATAAGTAAACATGTAAAATCCGAGTTCTCTTGCGAGTCTTCCCCAATTAGAGAACCATAAGACCCTCACTAGGTTTTCATCTACGTGCCTAGATCGCCCCATTCAGCACAAGAAGTGATTGAGTGAGTCTTATGGCTGGAAAAAGGAAACAAAAGCAAACTAAATATTTAAAAGATCTAGTTTCCAAAAATAAAAGATTTTATTACCATAAATAAAAATCAAAATCTTTTAGATATATAGTGTGATTTACTTTCCAAAATAATCATTAATCAATAAGGAAACAAGTCTACTAAATTAACAATTTAATTTTAATTCCTTTTTAACCTATATTAACAATTAATAATTTTCAAGATCTAGATCTACCATATTTTATTAATTATGACAAGGATTTGCATAATCTTTGCCATATTTTACTAGTAAGACAAAAATAAAATACTAACGCAACAGATCAAGCATATGTTTTAATATTAGGCGTGTAAACTAGGCGTGAATATTAAAACTAAACGTGTTACACATAATGCCAAAACGAGTTGGCTCGTGATGCCACTGTTGTGATTTTATAACTAATTAAACCATTAACTACGAGTAACGCATTGAATAGTCTCTATTATTAGCATATAATAACACATATAAATTAAACAAGTAATTTACTAACCTTTTATTTATTGAGTTAAATCAATAAACTAACACCGGATCTTGATCTTGAAAACTTAGTGGTTAAGTTACCACCTCTACGATTGCTCACACAATACGTTGAACAAGTACGCAACAATGCTAGTCGTAACTTCACGAGCTCCAAACACCGATGGTGTATGCATAACCACTTGAACCGAAAACCAAACAACCCTTATTTACTTGATCAATAGCAACCGAAAACCACAAAGAGGTATACGTTGGATAATAGATGAGAATAACACTAATACATAAAACAAAGATTTAATATCTTTGTTTAATATCAAAGTGTTCAAGCCACGAATGAGACAAAAAGTCTTTATGGTTATATTACTGCCAATAGATGGGAATAATATAGGAAGAGAAAACGAAAAAGTGTGTCGTATGATTTGTGTGTATTTTTTTTGATAAATAAATGAGGAGGAGAGGGGGTGTTTATATAGCCTTCTAACCCTAGTTGTAGATCAACTCTAAAACCTTAAAGATAATCTTTAAGTTCTTAGCTTATCACAACTCTTTCATCTTATCATTATCACAAATAATTTGCACACAAACCCCCTTCTAGAATCCTCCAAAATTTGCCACATTTAGGAGGAGGACTACATTTTCGGTTTTCGACTTTTAGGTCCCTTCATAGTCGTTAAGTTAGTTATAAAATCATAACGGTAACTAACGGTTATTTAAAATATTTCATGAAGCATATTAAACCTTTAATAATAAGTAAATAAAAATTAAGTAATTTAAGTAAATGTAACTCTTCTGTCTTAACGTGTGTGCCCCCAAAGAGCTCACATATTTCTAACCGCATAGCAATGGTGGATCAACCTACCATATTCCAACAATATAATATAGTTAAAAAGTGAATTACAAAGAATATTTCATTAAAAGAATAAGACTAGAAACAAATTTCAACAGACCGGGTGCATTTACGATATATTTAGGAAAAATCGTTGTTTTTTTTTTCAAAAAGTAACACAAAATCGAAAAAATCCATAGGTGTCTCGGGCACCCGTGGGACACCCCCGGATCCGTCCCTGAGTCTACAAGTGTGTGTGACACGTGCTTGTAGTTAAAGAGACCAAGTCAAACAAGCCCAACTGGTATCAAATATTATCTATGAAGAATATATGCATGAAGTTATGAAAGTATAGTAGGATTTTGCATGCATTTAGGAAGTAGTGTCACTTACAGCATAATTTCATTGTCCACTTTGGGATAGTTGCGTGCATCTTTGAGTATTTAAATGTAACTTTGCATCACATAATGAAAAAAAAGAAGAAAATTAATCAAAGTCTAGTTTCTCTTTTATTTTCTTGGAGTCTTTCTCGCCCAAAAGGCCTTATCATCTCGTTTCTTTATCTAGTTTTTGGAAAATTGACCATGCTAATAAAATCGTCCGTTAACGTGTGCATAAAAACGATAAGAATACTTTGTTTGCCTCCTAAAAAACAAGGAATTTGACACTCTGATGAGATACAGTAGGAACATTGGTAGGAGTGAAAACACAAGTACAACATAAGACGATCACATCAATCCGGGAGAATTGTGTGGTAATTGACTATTGTTCAATACATTTTCATGAAAAAAAACACCTCAGTCATGTGCCTCATATATCCATGTAAATATTTATCTAGACGAGACGAGACCTAGTCCAGAAGAACACAAAATCATAAGTCTTCTACTCTTCTAGCTTAACATAGATCGCTGTAGTGTTATATTATTAGTTGCTACCGACATCAATATATAACAGTTCTAAATATTTATATAACAATATGGTTGTTTCCACTACTACATAAACAAGTTTTTCTCACGGTAAAATCCGTGAGAAACCCCGTGGGTAAGGGCCATTTTTCACGGATTTCACACGGAATTATTCCGATGCTAAAACCCACGTAGGTAAATATTTTCCCACTGATTTTCCCACGGAACATTGACTATTTCCCACGGATATAGTTGTGTGTAATCTATGGGTTAATTACCCACGGATTTATGACGGTATATCTCAATAGATTTCCCTCCATTTTTTACAAACATTTCCCACAAAAAATTTCACACCAATTTATTTCCCACGAATTCGCAACTATATCCCACTGATTTCTAATAAACATATTCATGTGAAAATAGTAGCAAATTTGTGGCAAAATTTTATACAATTAATACTAATTTTTAATATTTCGTATAATTACAAAACTAATATTTAACAATAAAACCTATTCATGTAAAGGTATCAACGAATATTAAAGATGCCAATTTTCAAAACACACGAGTAATATATTTCAATAAAACACAGATACATTTACAAATATGCTCAACCCAACATTTACAACTCTATATTCCTAACAAGATCTATATTATGCAACAAGCATCTTATTTTTCTTTCCTAATATTAAAAGGTCAGAATTATGCAATCTCTTCGAGTCTTCATATGATCTTCAAAATACATCCATGTTAGCCACGTGACCAGTTTCCTTATCTGCGGATGTTCGAAAAAATACACAACAAAATAAGTGCATACAACAAAGATTAAAAAACCAACAAACACAATCTTTTAGGCTATTTAGATCTGAAAAGACTAAAACTCCATATTTGCATATATAACGTCGAGATATAACAAAAGCACAAAACGAATTATTACATAAAAAAGACTAACTCCATAGATCTAGCATAAATAGACGTTGAGGATATAAAGAATGGGTGAAAAAAAAACGACTATGAATAGTCGAGTGTGTGGTTTAGCCATTTTTTTGTGTCCGCATAACACTACACTTCTCTTGGGTGGTGGATACAGACGTTTGTGGAGAAGGGGTTATTGCGTGGTGGTAGTGGGATGCGTTGGTCGAAGGTTGTCCGGTGTGAAGGTTAATGTCTATATGAATCACAAAAGATAGAGATGAAAGATAAGTTTTTATGTTTGTTAGAGATGTTGTCCGGGTGGTTGTTGGTGGGTACAAAGAGAATAAATAGATTGTTTTTGTTGTGGTTCATCCTACGGGTGTTTAGGATTGCTTATTGAAAATAGATTATATGTTTTGAAAACGTATAATCAGATAATCAGCATTAGCAAAACATGGTTTTAAAAACTAGTGTTTGGGTTTGATTATGCTGTTTTATATCGTGATAATCAAATAATCAGTTTTTTGAGTGTTTGTCAAATGAAATTATTTAGTAAGTTATTTGATTAAATGACCAAAATAGACATTCTTATAAATGAATTATTCTAAATTAAAAGTAGATTTTCAATCGATAAAAAGACAAATTTTTGGTTTTCATTACATGTTGTAACTTTCATGATTTTATTTACTCGGGTTTAATTGAGTTTCTTTAATTCTATTTATTTAAAAGACCAGTGACCTAAAAGAAATTACCACATAGAGGTAATAAATTAATGGCAGTGTGGTAATTTTACAGGCTTATATGGATCTGCGTTTTGTAAAAGTAAGTACCCACTTGCTTTTCCAAACCTCCGTCTTTAGCCTACCAAAACATGGATAATTGATTTTTGAGGAAGACAACCCAAACACTTAAATCTAATTATATGCGTTTCCAAATACTTAAATCTAATTATATGCGTTTCCAAATCTAATTATATGGGCTTAACTTGTTTAACTTGAAAAACTAAACATTTCACAACATAACAACATCCCAAAATGTAATGCAATGCAATTCCAATATGATAATATGGACTTTAAAGATGACCATACTAATGTATCCATGACTTGCACCTTAGTGACTGAGAAAAACATGTTTAAACTGTCAACAATAATGTTGGTGAATTTATAGGTTTATAAATTTAATGAAGCGAATAGCAAGATTTTCCTGTAATAAAGTAACAAATACAGTATAACAAAAATGTATTACGAAATGCACTAAGCTCATGACACCGAAGCTAAACAATGCATGTATATCAAATACATATAAATGACTTTGCCCAATGTAGATGTTCAACCAGTAACACTATGATTCCAAATGGTATACATTTCGTCGTTTCCGGCGCAACCGGTCAAGTGCTACTGCGCCAACGGGTGAGTTAATCCAAATAGATCTATTTCATAACAATTCGCGCTCGCATAATGCAATTAACAATTACATCTATACAATTAACAGTTTATGATGATGGACATAGTAGGTTATAGCTACTTAGGCAAACTCGTAATATTTGAATTTAAAATGTTTGCATCCAGTTTGTAAAAAAAACATGATCTCATCCCCAAGATTTGATAAATGATTGAAAAAGTGTAAAAGATGGGGACTATAAATTCACATCAAGTAATGATAACGTAGAAGCAAGGTAGTGGCACGAAAAATGATGCAAAAGGCTTTATCCGCAACCTATGAATAAATAATACATATATCCTAAACTGAAAAATATAATAAAAATACTTGCAAACTCCGTCCCTAGGAGAGTGCTTGAACTATATTCGAAATAATGATATTTTAAAACAATTTCTCATTTTAAAATGGTCAACTTTATCGGGTCAACGCGGTCAAAATATAAGTATATAATTTACGACTTTGGACTTTTAAGAAACTAGGTTGTATATACTTTAAAATATTAGTTTAGGTCAGCCCTTGGTTTGGTCTCTAAGTATGTTAATTAATTAGACGAAACGTTGACGTTTACTATTTGAGTTTAAGCACATATTTTACTCAGTTTTAATGATGAGAAACGACTTAGAGTTTTTACAATTAATTTACGTTCGTTAGCGACATAATGTAAAGTAAAAGTATATCTTGATATCTCAGTTGGGTAGTCTACAACTCGTTCAGATAAGTTTTCGTCTAAAAACCGTCGTTTTGAGTAATTAAAACACGCTAAACATACGTGATTCGCAAGGCAGTTTATAGTAAAAAATTATTAGAGGTTATTTTAGCTTAATCTCGTTTTCGTGGTCAGAGTTTAAAGTCAAATTGTAGTTTCGTTGCATGACGTTAGAACAAAATACAAACCATGCTTATTTAATTTATGGCTACTGGCTATTATTTAACTTTTATAACTTTTGCCATACGGGTCGTTAACTGTTCTAAGTGGGTCGGAAAGGTAGTGGTTGCGCGTAGTGCCAAAACTTGCTGAGTGTACACACCGTGTTCACAGATGTCCCGACACTTGTGACAAACACCCAAAGTAAACTTGAATTGCGAGCAGGATACTAAACGAAAAAGGGTGATGTTTGTTCTAGCTTAAAGGT
Source organism: Tanacetum coccineum (assembly GCA_026074375.1). Lineage (NCBI taxonomy): Eukaryota > Viridiplantae > Streptophyta > Magnoliopsida > Asterales > Asteraceae > Tanacetum > Tanacetum coccineum. Next base: position 70,223 of record BQNB010013823.1, read on the forward strand.
GATACATCCGGCTTCAAGTAACATCCTTTAGTTCGAGTTAACATTAGACAAATGTGTGGCAAATCACTAGAAAAACTGGTTCGTTGCTTAATTAAATAAAAAGTATGTGCGCATGATTCTCCTAGAGTATTTAAAGGGCCATAACGTACTCGTTTCTTAACCATTTTTGACGACTCGAATTGCTAAATAGAGCTCAACAGGTCAACTATATTTCGCAACAAATTTTTGGATTTAGGGGGCATGATTACCCATCATATCTTACTCCCCAAACCACTAAGTTGCTAAGTGCTAAAAGAAAGAAAAGTGAGCTGGAATTTTATGTTTACCCAAATAACTTGCTATGCATGCGACGCCACTTTTGGCATAACCTAGGGCTTAACCTAGGGAACGTTTAGCAGCATGCACAATTATTTAAACTGAGGAGAATACTCCCAACATCGATTAATACTTACCTATTATTCGTTTATCATAAAGTATTGGTAAGATATTTAAATCTTGATTTTCATATTAAACCATAAAAACAATAGTCGTTCAAGCACAATAACCGTAGGCAACAAATGCATATATAAAATGAATAGAAATTAACAATAGTGTAGATTCACAGGGGCGCTTATAGGCCGGACCGTTGCCAAATTAAACCAACCGAAAACCCTAATGGTGCAACCCTTAATGATTCGTGGCAACACCTAAACCAAAAGTCATTCCACACACTTAGGCCTCACCGACGTGCTTATAACACCACGAAGACAATGCCTCTCCTTGCTTGACCCACGACTAGTATCAAAAATCTAAGAGTGACGAAAGTGGGTTAGGGTTTTTAGGGTTTTTGGTGCATAATGAAGATACAAAAAAAAGTATGGGTTTGTTTGTGTGCTGAGTATGTGTCGAAACCAAAAAAATCAAGAAACCAAGTGGGATGAATGAGGTATGGGGTATATGAGTTGTGTTATGACTGTGTTTTCAAAGAAACAACTTGGTCTTTTATGCATGAATAAGAGGTAGGAATAATGTTCTTGTAAAAGATCACGTTTGATTGTTGATTCAATAAGGGCAAATAATTTCTTAGGTTAAAATCGGTCAAAGTACAATATTTAAAAGGTAGAAACTGTTTAAGACTTGGAAGCAAAACCGAAGTGATAGCAGCTAGGAAATCACGAGATTTGTGTGGGTTTTGCAAAAAGGAGTTATGGGCTTCTACCCAAGGGTTTTTAGGAGTTAAAAGGGGTTTTGAATTACTTGTGTTTATCTGATAACAACCCAACGTGACTATATGTTTTAATAGGAGGGAAAATGTCAACACTCATGCTAGTTGGTAGGAGTATATGAATTTTATTCTAGTTTATTTAGTTTCCTAATGCATAAGGGTTAAACTTTGATGTAGTTTATTATTAATAGATTTCTATTTTGACTGAATAAAAGGAATGAGATCAAGTAGCTTTCTTGATGCGAAACATAAATTAGATGACGAATACAGTGGTTTCAAGTAAAGCCTTAATGAGTGTAGTTGACGTTTCTAGCAAACGTTGAATTTTTGATGCCTACGCGATTTAACTAGCGAGGTTTAAATGGAAGTAATCACACAATTCCAATAAATAAAAAGGAAAATGAATTAATTTAGGATTGTAATATGACCTGAAAAACACGGGGTGTTATAGTCTCCCCTGGTTAAGTGAGCCTTGTCCTCAAGGCTTAAGGCGCGACACTTGACGACGATGCGGTCTTGGTGAAGAGATGTGGATACTTCTGCTTGAATTGGTCTTCACGTTCAGGACCTCGTTTAGAGTTCCATCTCACCTTAACGATGGGAATGCGACTTCTCTTCAATTGTTTGATTTCATGGTCCATGACTTCCACTGGCTCTTCCACAAAATGGAGTTTGTCATCCACACGTAGCTCTTCCAACGGAATCACAAGTGATTCATCGGACGGACACTTCTTCAGATTTGATACGTGGAACGTGTTATGAACTCGGCTTAATTGTTATGGTAGCTCAAGTTTGTAGGCAACCATTCTGACTCTCTCGATCACCTTGAAAGGACCGACATACCTAGGGTTTAACTTCCCCCGTTTGCCAAAACGCACAACTCCTTTCCAAGGTGAAACTTTTAACATGACCTTGTCACCAACTTGAAATACCATTGGTTTACGTCTAATGTTTGCATAGCTCTTCTGTTGGTCATGAGTGGCTTGGATTCTGCTTTTTATTTGAACGATCTTCTCGGTGGTTTCATGAATTATTGCAGGACCAATAAGCTGAGCATCTCCAACTTCTGCCCAACATACGGGTGATCGACACTTTTCGTCCCATATATGCCTCAAAAGGGTGCAACCATTTATCTGGATGGTAACTGTGTTGTATTAGAATTACACTAACAGTAAATGTCTATCCCAATTCTTTCTAAAGTCTAACATGCAAGCGTGTAACATGTCTTCCAAAGTTTGGATAGTTCTTTCACTTTGACCGTCAGTCTCGGGATGATAGGTCGTACTCATGTCTAATCGAGTTCCCAATGCCTTATTATGTGCTTTCCAAAATAGCGATGTAAATCTACCATCATGATCGGAGATAATAGAAACCGGCACACCATGTCCTGGTGACCACTTCCTTCATGAAAGCTTCATTAACCTCTCATTTGGAATCATTTTCCCTCTATTGCTAGGAAGAAGTGACAGATTTTGAAAGACGATCCAACGATCACCCAATGTGACATAATACCTTTGCCTCTGGGGGATTTTAGTGGAACGAAATCCATAGTGATTTTCTCCTACTTCCATTCTGGAATCCCGTTGGACTATTAAGCCAGCAGGTTTTGATGTTCTAGCTTTACTTTAGCATATCAGACCTTGCTAACATAAGTGGCAATGTTCGCCTTTATGTTAGGCCACAAAACAACAGTTTCAAGTCATTGTACAATTTATCTGAAACCTAGATGAATAAAATGACTTATGAGACTTGTGCATGACTAGAGTCCTTAAGTCACCATAGCACGGTAACCAACTTTTGTTGTTTAAACATAAGGTTCCATCCGTACGGGGTTTTAGTCTTTCCTTTGTAAGGTTTTGTCGAAGCATACCTCCCACATCTTCAGTAGTGAGGTTTTCAGGTTTTAATGCTTCGGTTTGAGCTTCTAGGATTGTTTTAGTAAATCAAGCCAATAGTCATGTGGGTGTTTTTTAAAGGTTCGGATACTCTTAAAGGTTTAACCCTTTCTTTTTTGTTTAATGCATCAGCAACTACGTTTACCTTCCCTGGGTAGTAGCGGATGTCACAATCGTAATCGCTAAGAAGCTTTAACCATCGTCATTGTCTCATGTTCAACTCCTTTTGGTCAAGGATATGTTGTAAGCTCTTGTGGTCAGTAAATACGGTACACCTTGTCCCGTATAAGTAATGTCTCCACATATTAAGAGCGAACACTATAGCTCTGAGTTCTAGGTCATGAGTGGTATAGTTTTTCTCATGAATCTTCAGTTGTCAAGAGGCATAGGCTATAACCTTCTCGTTTTGTATAAGCACAGTGCCCAATCCTTTATGCGAAGCGTCGCAATAAACAATAAAATTTTCTGATCCTTTGGGCAAGGCCAGAATGGGTGTGCTACACAGCTTTTGTTTAATCAATTGAAATGCAACTTCTTCCTTATCTCTCCAGTCAAACTTCACATTCTTCTGAGTCAGCTTAGTCATTGACTTTTGTATGCTTGAAAGAGCCTCAATGAATCTTCTATATAACCACGATTCCTCAAAATTGGCGGATCTCTGTTGGACTCTTAGGGAATCCCAAATCTTTAATTTACTCGATCTTTGCAGGATCTACATAGATGCCTTTGCTATCTATCACATGTCCTAGAAATTGTACTTTAGGAATTGGAGAATTTTGCGTATAACTCCTCTTTCTTAAGCAACTCCAAGATTAATTTGAGATGCTCTTCATGCTCTTCCTTGTTCTTTGAATAAATTAATATATCGTCGATAAAGATAATTACAAACTTATCCAAATAAGGTTTGCACACCCGGTTCATGAGGCCCATAAATACCGTCGGTGCATTTGTCAAACCAAAAGGCATTACTTGAAATTCATAATGCCCATAACGCGTCCTAAACGCGTTCTTGGTAATGTCTTCTTCGCGAACTCTCAACTGATGGTAACCTGATCGTAAGTCAATTTTCGAGTAGACACTCGACCCTTAAAGTTGATCGAATAATTCATCAATCCTAGGAAGTGGATAACGGTTCTTCATCGTTAGCTTGTTCAGTTCACGATAATCGATGCACATGCGAAACGATTCGTCTTTCTTCTTGACAAACAAGACCGGAGCTCCCCAAGATGAAGAGCTGGGTCTTATAAATCCCTTGTCTGATAGTTCTTAAAGTTGTTCCGCTAGTTCTTTCATTTCTGATGGTGCTAACCGATAAGGCGCTCGTGCTACAGGTGCAGTACCTGGTACTAAATCAATTTGGAATTCTACTTGTCGAGTTGGTGGAAGACCCGACAAGTCTTTAGAAAAAACTTCAGGAAAGTTTCTGACGATCGACACGTCCTCAAGTCGTTTCTCCTCTGACTTGTCTTTGGCTTCCTTCGTAGTAATATGTGCCAAAAAGACATCACATCCTTTTGACAAGTATCCTTGTGCTTTAGTGCACGAAATGATATTCAGTCGGGATTCCTTCCTTTGATTGCTTCCATCACCTTGAAAAATTAACGTTTCTTTTCCGAATGGGACACGTACAATCTTCTCGTCATAGATGATCACTCCATGATACTTTGTTAACCAGTCCATCCCAATAATGACGTCAAAACTACTGAGTGGGACCGATATCAAGTCGATGTTGAAAGGGTGGTTCATGAAGTTTAGAGTGCAACCACGAATTATGGTGTTAACTCCTATGATTTTCCCATCGGCTAATTCTATGTTAAAATGAATTTCTAATGTAGTAAGGGTAATGTTAATCAAGGCACTAAAGGTATTAGATACAAAGATCCTATCCGCACCAATATCAAACAAAATTATAGCATAACGATTGTTGAGGAGAAACATACCCGTGATGACGTTAGAGTCTGGGCTAGCATCTCTTCCTCCTAAAGCATAAGCTCTTCCTTGAGTTGTGCCATTCTCCTTGCTATTCCTACAGTTCTTTAGTTTTGGGCAATTCTTCTTGATGTGACCGGTGTTACCACATTCATAGCATGCTCCTGCCTTTTGATTCTTGTTGTTGTTGTTATTGTTGTTGTTGGTATTGACCCGACAATCATTGGTAGCATGACCATACCTCTTGCAGTTTCCACATTTGGGTGCACATTGCCTGGTGTGGTGGTAATTGCACTTGGTGCACAGAGGTAGAGTTCAAATATAAGCCTTCTTTTCACCGGGGCCAGCAGTGTATGCCCTAGCTACATTTTGCTTCTTGTGGGGTCGTTGATTGTTTCTTGATGAATCATCAGCCTTCCTTTTGTTGTTATTTTGCCTTTCTGCATAAGTGCGTAGTTTCTGATCCATCAAGTCGTTGGCCAACTCGATAGCCTCATCAAGAGTTTTGGGTCTTGCAGACATGACATTCCCATGAATGTTATCAGGAAGTCCACTGATGTACTTGTCAACCTTTTCGGTCTCATCAGCAAGAAATTTGGTGCACATCAAGGCTAGTTCTTGGAAACGCTGAGTATAGGCTGCAACATCGTTTCCCCTGACCCTAAGATTCCATAGTTCAATTTCAAGTTTCTTGATTTCACCTTTTGGACAATATTTGTTCGTAAACTTCTTCTTGAGAGTTCCCCAAGTCATAGCATAGGCAGCATCATGACCTAAGGTTCTCACATAGCCATTCCACCAGGTTAGTGCAGCACCTAGTAGAGTGCAGGTAGCGAACTTCACTTGATTGTCAACGGCATAACCGCTAACGTGAAATACTGATTCCATCTTTTCGAGCCATTAAGACAGGCCAAAAACGCCTTCAGTTCCCAAGAAGTTCAAGGGTTGGCATTTCATGAAATCGACATAGGAACAGACACATGCAGGTTGCACAGGCCTTTTGAGTACTCTAACCGAATTTTGGCTCGCATCATCCTGAGTATAGGTAGAGTTTCTTTGGATTGCCCGATCGATCATGGCTTGAATAGATTCTGGAGTCATGGCGTCATTTGTTCCTTGTCTTGTTACAAGCATGATTCTATT